>JAMKCH010019943.1:0-91942 GCA_023653785.1 Ophioderma brevispina | reverse complement strand
TACATTTTTGATATGTTTTTAAAGTTTTTTGTGCCAAAATGTACATAAATTAGCATAAATTTGGTAAAAAATGAAATTGCTCTTTTCACAAAATATTTTGGGAGATTTTTTACTTATACACCTTTTAAAAACCATCGCTTTACAAGAAATAAAACGTCGTATCTACATACTAGTTTTCCCGTGTCGTGCAACAAAGTTGTATCTACCAGTTACGACTTTGTTGCACTCAACAGAAATTCAATTTTGAGTGCAACAAAGTCGTATCTACACCAAAATAGGCCTATTTAGCTAGTTGTCACTCATGATAAATGGACCTCTAAGATTTTGGAATTGTACAACTTATCTAAGCATAAGAAAACGGATACTGATCTTATGGTGACGAAAAGCGATAACATTAATTAAAATGGTCAACTGTTGCTTTTTTGTTTATCCCATGACCATTTTCTTTAGATAGATACCGAAATTATAATAACCAAAAACACCATTAATTGTAATCTTTCGGCTTCAAGGAATTTTCAACGATTTATCATTGGAAATGGAATTTCCTTTTTGGGCAGGAAATAACGAAATAGATGTTATCTAAAATTTCCATGACCTTTTGAGTCGCATCAAGTGATAAAATCTTCGAAAAACAAGAGAACAAAGTTTTGGCTACTCATTACACAACTCCCATTGGAACCAACACGCAACTTCAAACTCGGCAAATTCGGTCAGTTCCATCTGTCTTTAAGTTAGGATATATAAATGTTACATGTCAGCAGAACTGATATTTAAAAATTGATCATATCTTCAATCACAATATTGCAATATTGATCTTTAGAATGTTGTAAAATTTACATAAAATTGTACATAAAACTATCGAGTGTGTTAATTTATCTAGCTATCAATTTTCTGGCTGTATTTATGCGATCCAACTGATGTCTTCGTATTTTAGGCATGTCTACTGCTTAAAGTGTATTAACAGGCTAATTTTTAATTTAAGTATGTTTTAAAAGATGCCTTTCGGTCTGAAAGAAGTAATATTTACTGCAATATAGATTGCCTGATTAGCAGAATTAACTACTAAATGTTGTTCATGGAGGTCGCCATGTTCGGCATTGGTGACGTTGCTGGGCATTGGGAGGGTCGTCGAGTGCCAAATTATGTAAACACGTATTTCAATACGGAATAAATCGCAATCTCATCATAGTGCGCAGTTCACACTCCATAGAAAAACGTTTTACACAATTTGGCACTAGCCAGTGGTGTTGGTGACGTGGTATGACTTGAGAACTCAATAGATAAAAACAGGGGTCTAAGGAAAGTACTAGGGTACTCCTGGTCAGAGAAAATCGGAATGACATCGGTTGTCCAGAAGAAAGGCATTAACGATCGATTAAAAAACTGGAGCGGCTTCTTGAACAGAATAAAGCTGAATGAACTGAAAAGGTTTGGTTATGTCATTCATTGGGTTCTTATTCCAAAGAACAGAGGTACTATATACATCGGATTTCTTTTTTCTAGTGGCTGATCAAAAATGGCTGCAAATCATACGGGAAGATATCTAAACGTTTTACTTTGTTATCAACTAAAGCAGGTCATTTTTTGACTGAACTACATTCATTTGAAACAAAAATGTATCATAATATGTTGATTGAAGCGTCTATTATATTAGACTGGCATTTCGCTTTTTTAATGATTACAGAAGCAAAGTCTATGAATCGTATGAGGGAGATGAATGTTAACATGTCTAATAAGCACGATAAGCCACTGATATTTACCATATATTAAATCATTAAACATTACTAATTACCTCCTCGCTTAATATAATAATACATTGGAAACTATAATAATTCCGAAGTCTTTTTAATGGTACATTGCATGATCTCAACGCCTTCACTTTGTGTAGTTCAATAGATACCCTCGAGAAAAGGTTATTTCCATCAATAATGTGCGTAGGATGCGCGAAAAAGCAAAATGCTTGAATAACGGTGCTCTAGCCACTTTGAACGAGGGAGTTAAATGGAATCCAACCGATTCTCACAAATGAGGTTCAGGGGTCAGACGCCAGGGTCCTCACGGGTGGTGGTGTGTGGAGGGCGGGGGAGGATGGGGTTCCGAATCACGAATTTTGTATCTCTTTTTTCATCTAAAGTCGGATTATTTTCTTATCAATCGTTTGGACTTCTTTTGATTTATGTTCTCAAGACAATGCAACACGCCGATAAAATTATTATTCAGTGTCGTTAAAAGGCCAGTATTGGGTATCGCACAAGACTACAATCAATAAAAATCAATTAAAAAATTTGACTCATTCCGTGTTATATACCTTGGACTTTTGGCTATTGCATGCCATTTGGCCAATTCGTTGTTTCTATTATTCTGTTACGGAGCGCTTGCCTAGCAAGTGCTGCCCAAATAAATTGCATTGTTTGTATATTCACCATCATGTTGTAATTTAAGGCATTTCAGTTTATTACCCCCGCCCCTACACGCTCCATCCTTGAATATTTGAAAGCATTTTTCCCAATGCCTGTGCCCTTTCCTTTCCTGCTTCTGTACCCCAAAGATAATTAGCTGCCCCGTTCTCGTGTACCCTCCCCCCCCCCACCCCCCCCCCCCTCCTTTCCCCCCCGGGTTTTGCTCATTAAATGTGAATAAAAAAAAATTAGCAAGTGCTGCAACAAATAAATTGGCATATATTCACCATCATTTTGTAATTTTAAGAATTTCAGTTTATTTACCCCCGCCCCTCCACCGCTCCATTCCTTGAATATTTTGAAAGCATTTTTTCCAATAATGAATGTGACATTCATTTAATGATTATTTACAAAAAGATAATTAGATGAAAACGACTTATCGGGTTTGCTCATGAAATGTGATATAATATTTTCCTGTAAATGCCTTTAGCAGTGATGTGCTAGTAATGATCAGTGGAGCTAAACGACTTTAAAGGTTCCCACCCGATTACAACACTTAATTGTGTTTCATAGAAAGGACAACGCCAACATACCTCAATTCCAAAATTTCATTTGAATCCAATATGCCATATTATTAAAACGTGAGCGGAAATGGTGTGTATTAAAATTTACAATAGCCCGTAGATTAATTTTACATATTATTTCCGGTATTAAACCGTATACAAGTCATATTAATGTTCATATTATCAAAATAGATAGGGTTCATACAAAATATTTTACAGATGAAATAAACAAAATACACGCCTTCCAATGATATCAAAATGTCAAATTTGATGGAGCGGAGTTGCGTAATAATTTACGTACACCGTCGAACACTAAGTGACAACAGGCTGTCTCAATATTACGAAGTAATTGGAATTTGTGCAAGCAAAGAGACGTAATAAGATAAGATAAGAAAAATAAAACCTTGAACCTTTCAGAGAGTTAATTAAATTAGGAAGAAAAAACAGCGAGGTTGCGATGTTGATCAATTATTCCAACTATTATAAAAAAAACTCGTTGCCACCTTCTACCTTCTTTCTACCAGTTGTAGATTTGGTGCCATGACATTTGACGATCCTCGCATCTTCATATTTTATGGTTCACAAGGTATAGCCGAAAAAAGTAATTTCCAATATTTCAGTTGATTCTGACGGTGTATTTTGATGTAATGAACAGATGTTTATATCACAAAAGAAGCCACTGTGTTGTATTTTTTTTTCATTTACGGACAGAAAATGAAAATTACGAATTTCTTCCAGACTAGTTCGAATTTTCACGATAGATTTATAGGCACACGTGCTATACCTAGGCAAACAGTTCTGATATTAAAAATCGCAACGCAACATTTTAGGTAAGAAGAATCCTGTTACTTGGTACCATTTTGGTAATATCTACATCAACAAAGAACTGATTTTGGTTACCAGATAAGCAGCCATCGATAAAGTCACATAGGTTGTGATAAAATATGAATCAATTTAGAGTCAAATAAATTTGTACTTTCGAAATGGCGCAAAGAAACATTAGAACAAACCGAGTTAGTGGGCGACTGTAGTGCAAATCTGGATACAATTGTGGATTTTGGTACACAAGTACTTTATGCATTGATAATCAAAAAAATGATGGAAGTACTTGCCACACCCCTTTCATGGCCCCAGCTTGGATTTCAAGGTTACACAGGGGTAAGACTGTTAAAATGTTCTGATTGTGCTGAAAAGCACACCATGATGTTTGTCTGGTTACAAGGATTCCAAAAAGGTATAGTTTATACTACCTGTGACTTACAGTTTTGAAATTATTTGGGTAAAAACTGTCAAAATGGTAAAAAAGTCAATTTTGGTTTGTACAGGGGTAAACAAATAAAAGTTGCTTCAATTTTTGTAAAATGTGGTTCAAATTGTTGGTTTAGCTAATAGAATGAAATATAGGAATAGCTTTGACTATCTTACGTGTTTGGTTATTAACCAAAATGGCGAATACAGTCAACAGCTATTGGCAGCTATTGGATTATATTGACCTGTGACCTATTTTGTTGGATAACATGAAAACTAAGCATAGCAGATAAGGTAAACTATTCCTTATTTCAATCCTTTAAGCTAGGGAAACAATTTACACCACATATTAACTGAATCAAAGAAACTTTTAACTTTTGACCCATCCATGTACACACCAAAATTGACTTTTTCACATTTTTTTTACAATTTTTACCCCGTAACTCCTGAACCATAGGCCATAGATAGTGTAAACTATACCTTTTTGGAATCCTTGTAACCAGACAAACAAAATGGAGTGCTTTTCAACACATTCGGATCATTTTAAAAATTTTGACCCCTGTATAACCTTGAAACCCAAGCTGGGGTCCATTAAGGGGGGTTGGCAAGTGCTTCCATCAATTTTATGGATTATCACTGCCTAAAATACTTGTATGCGAAAATTTTACAATTTTATCCAGAAGCGCACACTCTTACACTACATTCCCCTGCTAAGTGTGTTAAGACTGGCAGGCGTATGGAAGGAAGAAGTAATCGTTGTTTTTTTTTAAAACCTATATAATTAGACTGCTTTAAACTTTGAGTAAACAAGCACAGTCACGCAAGAAGCTTTAGCAATTCAAAGCCAATCTGCACAATAATATCAAATTTCTTACCAGTACTGTCGGAATGGTTTAGTGTTGTTTCGTTGACGTAAACTGTTGACAATGAATACTCGTACTGATGTACCGTAAGTTCTAAAGACATCATTTCAGGTATAAATGATGTCACAAGAAGTTCTTGTGAATAGCTTTATTGCTCGTGGATTGATGCACCTCCTTATTGCCAAATGTTGTGGTTTCAAAACTTAAGTCTAGTGACAAAGAAGGTGTTCTCTCGATGGATAATGATACACTCTGTTCTAATGGTACTTTGGAGATGGGATTGCTCGAAACCGGTTGATTTTGTGGATGGCTCAATTGAAAACGTCCTGTTGGTGCTGTACTAGGAGCATCCATGCCACTATGAATGGTGGTAATAAGATAGTGAGTCGCCATGTTGAAAGTTCACTACCAATGAAGAAGTTTGTCCAAAAGACGTCTTGGATGGACGGATTTGTTTACTAAGCTCTGTATATCTGGCATAAGAGTTGTCCAGAGAACGTTGTTTGATCGAAAGTGGTCGAATGGGCGATGGTCTTCCAAGGAAAAAAATGCCATAGTGTTTTGTTGAAGTATTCAACTGACTTAAATAAGATGAATGAGCGTATACCACTTGACGGAAGTGCCCGAACAACGGTAAACAATAACAATTAGCAAAAGCCATATAGGACCTTGCATGAAGTAAAAATTCAATCACAACTGGATCATTCAGCGTCTTACCTATCATGGGTCATATTCAGTAATTGTTTTTACTTCTGCAAAATTTCCAGGTTGATTTTTCTTAATGTTCCAACCTCCGGGTATGTTCATAACGCAGAGGAACTTAGGTATTGTTGCAGACACGTGCTTGCTAATTTCCAGCCATATTATCGGTATGATGCGATCTAATTTTCATTTTGAGAAATAACGGCCAAACTCTCCTGTGCATAGTCATCCGTTCAGGTCATTTTGATAATATACCATCCCCGTTGTTATGTCAAGCACACGCATATTAGTAGCTACATCCGCATGCCGTTTCATTAGGAAGTTTATTGTCCAATCGCTCTAGATCGGCGCAAGGCCATCTAAATTCCATGGTGGCATGAATTGTTTCTGTCATGTATATTCCGCATTGACAGCACTAATGATAGGAATAATGAATGGTATAATACAGTGCGGAGAAGAAGAGTAGAGAGGACTACCCCACCCACATACTTCATCCACTGACCCCAGCCCCTTTCCCCTTTCACCCTCTCCTTCTACGTCCCCAAACCTCACTATCCTATCCCACATACCCCATACTTCACCCCCAACTCCCCCCCTCCCACCCATTCGCTAATCACAACTCCATCACTAAAACATCGCTCTCGACTCAGGAAAACCTAGAAATTCCTTAAACGCACACTTCACCAACCACGTCGGCCCCCCTCCGCGCATCCAACAATCCCTCTTTATAACAAAAACCTCACTTCTTCATTTCTTTCTCCCACATACTTACCTTTCCTAATGACACCCACAACACCCCTCATTGCCCCGGCACAATTTACCTCCCACACCACCCCCCCCTAAGGACCCGTACTCCCACTACCCCACCGCAAATCGCACCTCCATGGACAACCGTCCCCTACGTCCTCGCCACCACCTCAACCCTACTCCCCAGCCGTCGCCCTCGGCGAAACGTTAATTTGCGTTGCATAACCAGAGGAAAAGATGTTAAATGATGGATAAATCATCCAGCGTTACATTTCATTCCCGTACGTCATTCGATCTGCTATTGACAAGAAATTAAATGTCGAGGGCAAGCGTGCTTTCAGAGTCTTTAACTATCAGTTCACCTGGAAAGGAGGCAAGCGTCGAACTTTACAAGACATAAATAACTATAGATTGCTGTTAATGAAATGGTGTTATAGGGTTTCCTACACGATAACTCTATTAAAAGGACAAGGGACGAAAAGGAAAAGATGCTAAATAATAGTTCAATCCAGGACGCTTTAATCTAATAGATTACATTTTCTGTTTTGAAAACAAAGAGGGAAGAATGTGCTGAAAATATGACTGATTTTTTGGAATTTGTGTCACTTCCAGCATATTGTCGAAGTACGATTTCTTAGGAGGGGATGCGCGGTTGGCAACCAAAATGTAAAAAGCCAGAAGTATGTCGAGTACGTATATTATAAGTGCATAAGATGGGCCTGTTATGGCAAGATAAAAAATTTGTATCATTAATTTATAAACCTATCCCAAAACTGAAAAAAATAACGGAACAAAGTTTAAATATGATAGCGGAAGCGTACTCAGGCATAGGTCCATATGCTTGTCCAAAAAGTTCTATACAAATCACACTGTTGGATGTCCCAATGTATAGGATTCCAAGAATATATAGACCAGTTAATATCGTACGTCACTTCTTTGTTGCCTGCGAATCCATTCTCTGCGAAATCGTTATGGCCCATAGTAATTAAAACTCTAACAGGATAAAATTGGCCCAGGTGTAACAGTCAGGCCGACCTATTCAAGACCAGGCCCTAAAATGTTTACAAAAAATTGCTGTTAAATGGTCTAACCTAGTGCGTAGCCACGTTTAAAAACACCCCATTTAATTGCTACAACCTAATTGGGTAGACAGAGATAGAAATGGTGAATTCTCAACACCACTGTGAAAGGACAGCGGTAATTGTATCTTTGCATGCTGGAAAGTGGTTGATGATTTGCTCCCGGAGCCAAAAAACCTAGCTTTGTCGTCAAAAATGCATTAGATTTTCATAACGAGGATGAAAACGCTAAGGCATTTCCAAGAATGGAGGGAAAACACAGTTAATTCAAAACAGCCCAAAGAGCCCATTATCATCATGGATAATGCAAGCTTATAGCGTCAAAGCTAGAAAAGTTCGAAACCCAAGTAGCAAAAAAAAACAAAATCAGAATGCAGAATGGGTGACATGTAACGAGAGGTCTTCATTCATTGAACCACCAGGTGGAATGGACACCCAAGGACTCCTGGTGTTAAATTTGGGCAATCTGAAATCAAAAATTTTTGTAAAGTCCTCCCAGATTAAAAATCGATGGAAACTGGAAAGACGGAATTACAGAAGTTGGACACATTAGGGAGGACAGGGCTCTTATCAGACGCGCTGCTAATGCCATGATCACAAGAGTAGGACCATTTGCATCCAGAGATATGATGGGGCATGCTGAGACTGAGGTTGAATAACCGTAAGCACTGAAAAACCAATATTGATTATTATTTTTATTTTCATTCTTTATTGACTTCCGCAACTGCTTTTTCGCAGCTTTACAAAATGGTCACCAGATCCTAATAACAAATTTTCACATTCAAGAGTTTTGCACTTATTTGAGTAAAAAAGTTTATCTAGTACTATAGCATACTCACCAAATAAATATCTAAGTTTGAGTACAGGTTTTCCAATTGTTCACTTCATTTTTATACATCCTGCATTTCGTATCGATTTAGACCATTTCTGTATAATGCGAAAGCGTTAAACACTAGCTGTAGCTGACTCGTGCACAAAGGAAGGGAGGTAATTATAAAAAAGCCAATGTGCCGTTTTGCCCAGAAAGTTGTTAAACGGTTCAGGTCCACGGTTGTCTGGGCAAAGTATGTGAACCATTTTGCAATTGAATATCTTTTGAAACAAATAGAGATTTTCTAATTATAAGTAAAGAAAATTTACACAAATTAAAATTGTGAAAAAAATAGCTTTGGACGAATTTCTTGATTAAAATTACGCTATTACTTTGTTCCTTTCGTCGTTTATTTTTAAATATATACTTTATGAGTCTTACAACTGCTAGTTGTTCACAAAACAAATATAAAACAAAGAAAATTTTAAACCTAAAGTAGACCCTTTGAAGTGTAGCAAATGTAAATTAATAACGTATATTTATCTCACAAAAATCCACAAATTCATAACCTCGTGATTATGGACGGATTACGCGTCGAAACGCTTGCTGTGGTGGCGCAATTGATTTAGCGCATCCGAGATCTAGCGGAAGGTTGTGGGTTCGAGTCCCCTCCACAGCAAGTTCATTTTGCGTACTAATGCTATCTATAGTTTCGATATCAAGTACACCCACAAACTTACCCTAAGAAAAAATTCCTTTAATACCAAAGCAAATTTAAAGGTCCAGGAAATGAGATGATAAAAACTTACTCCAAATCCTTTACAGGATTATTCCGTCCAAATAAACAGGGCCAGAAAAAAGAATACACTACCAAGTGACATCATTAGTGAAACTATTGATTTTCAGTCAGTGTCTGAATAGATTAATAACCAGTCACCTGGATTTTCTATTACTCTCTGAAAAAGCATAGTTTCACTAATGATGTCATCACCAACCCAATATTGAATGCTTCCTGGTCCCTATTGTGACTTGACACCAAACCACATCAATTCTATTTGCATTTCCCAGGGGACCTTTAAACACTTTCCTTCCTAAAGCTACCTCATTGCATTGATCTTGCTTTACTTTAGTTTGGCCTTGTTAGCACAGTGTTCAAACTCTCTTTTGGTAGCAATATTAACCACTTGATACAGAAGTGTATTACTATGAGGGCTTAAAAATTTCATGTATTGTCATATTCCGCTATTAATTATATGTTAGGGGTAGGGGTAACAAATTGACAGGAAAGATTATTGATAGGGCACCAAGAAAAAGATTTATTTAATGGATAACGAAGGAATTATATCCAATAATTTATTATTCATATCCATTTTCAAGGGTTTTTCCTATAAAATAATTAATGTTCATTTCAAATGGTGTGAAAATGTTCCAGAGTACTCCTGGTCATTAAATCGGTTATATAGTGTGTCCAGTAGAAATCACTATCATCGCTTAAAAAAAAAACGTGACGAATATCTTGAACGGATATAACTGAAAAGGTTGGTTGTTTCATCATTGGCGAAGTCTTTCAAAACCCCCTATGTACTACATCCCTTCATGAATTCTCTTTTTCAACATGGGCCGATCAAAATGGGCGCCATCATAAGGAAGATCAAAGTTTTACTTTGTTACCAATAATATAGTCATTTTCCGGACTGAAAGACGTTCATTTTAAACAAAAAAAATTATTTATAATACGTTGAAGCATAGAATATTAGGCCGACAATTTGCTTTAACAACTGATTAGTCCATACCTTCTGTCTGCGAAAAATACCCGGTAATCATTCATAATAATTAATTGTGAAGGTACAAAACAATCTAACTAATAAAGAACTATTTTCAAGCCATATCAAAACTAAGGAAAAATACAAAATTATTTATTTTTCCCGTTCATAGCAGCAGACGGTCAATGCCTCATTGATCAATTTCTTTACAAGTGGAAACGATTGTTAAACCGACTCAATAATAAATATTAAAAAGGTTGGGTGAGTGAGTCAAAAAAAACCCCTACCTTCGAATTAAAAAGAATTAAAAATAGTTAAGAATTAATTTTGCTCAAATGTTTGCTTTGGTTATAAAGCAGGGATAAACAGGCTTTCAGAAAACGTTTATTCGGTGTCAGTTGGACTTTGGAAGGAAGAAGTTAATGCCTATGTTTTTGGCCGAGAGCTTCAAAATCCTGTTTTGGCCGATTTGAGGCCAAACAAAGATGCCTCGTTTACATAGAGTAACATGGTCTTCTAGTGATTTGAGTAAAACATATAAAACCAACTTATTGTTAAACAATACAAGTTGGGAGAATATTGAAGGATTATACATTATATTCCCGGAGATTACAAAGAAAATGCCGAGTGAAAACATGTTCAATTTTCCAAATAAGAAAGTCAAGATAGCTTGTGTAAGACACAGTTTACTTGTTTCAGCAGATTTCATGGTTTTAACCTACACGAAACTTGGGAGCCAAAGTGAAACCACCGAGAAGGTTTTGTATTCCCCTTTGAAAACAAAAACAGGGCGATATTGAATTTTTAAGTTTTTAATATCCAATTATTAGTTACAGAAATTTTCAGCTTTAGTTCTCGCAATTTATGGGACGCTGAGTATACTGTACTTGTGCAATAATTACCTTAGAGATGTAAAACCGCATTTCTGAGCAGTTCATTATGTTCATGAACACTGATACATATAGAGTGATTTTTCAATTACTCAATTACTGACTCTTTTATTGATTGAACATTGTAATTTAATTTGTTGAAGATTGCTTTTACTTATAATTATGTGACAAAATAAACCGTTTTTAAATCAAACTGAAATGTTTTTGTCGAGAAGAAATCGTACCATTTGAAATTGCATGTGTGAATTGCCTTTTTTTTTGTCTATTAACGATATGGTATAACGTCGGTGTCAGTCTCTCTCCGCATTGTATGCTAATCGGCCAAACGGCATTTTTAGGTCTCTCCCTCCGCAAAGATGACAATATTTCTGAAACCCTAAGTCCGAAAGACACCAAATAAAAATCTTCTGATAGTCTGTGTATCTGTAAACAACCAAAGCCAACATTCAAGCAAAATAACGTTTAAAACCTTTGAAGAAAAAATCTTCCTGAATGTAGTGGTTTTATTGACTCACACTGTATATTGGTGCTGCTTTATTGGACGCAATCGGGTGTAAATAACACATTTAATAACAGAAGGACCTTTGAAAATGAAGATACTTGAAATGTTTTTTTTTTCTTAATAATCGGTTTATCAGTACTGTTCATTTCCTTTATCATATGAACCTGTTAAATCCATGGTGCTTTGCTGTTGAACAGCTTGCAATTCGCAAATCGTCATATCAAACACGTGACTGTTCCGTTTTTCCTTAAAGAAGGGTTTGCGACATCAGCTAATCGATACAATCGGTAATCCAACATCAAACTGCTACCGAATTCTGCACCTGGCATTTGCGAGGCGGCCAAAATCGCACCAGGGAGAGAAATCACTTCCATTTTTTGCTATCAAAAACCACAAATTTACAGTTTTAAAGGCAAATTATCAAAGAGAAACAACTCCCCATCATTGCTAATAGTATGTTTAATTCCCATTGCTTTATCGACGGCAAAAACCGTGACAGACTAGACAGATTGCTATAGACTGCGAGATTAAGACTTGTATTTTTTTTTCGGGAAAAGCATGTGCATTTAGATGTGTTTTATTCAACTAGACAATATATTTTCATATCACAAGATAAATAGCCACTATTTGCGCGTTGTCGTGTGATCCATGAGATCATCACCAGCTCGACAGAACGAACCGCTACTCTTTTGAATATGATGTGGGATGTGGATTCGTCTATCGGCTTGGTGACGTCGCCAAATTTTCGCTGGTTTCCCCGTTTATTGCCATTTGGTCATTCCCATTTGGTCCATAGCCGTTTGGCCTAACTTCAATTCGTGTAAACCCCTATTGTCTAATACCAATTGTCTAATAATCATTTAGTCGAACATCCAATTTATCTAATAACGCAGATGTCTTATACCCATTTGTTCTAATGCCCATCTAGTCTAGTGCCCATTTCGTCTACTATCTGTGGTCTTAAACCAAAAACACCATTTGGTCTAATCCATTTGGTCTATTATCCTCTAGTCTAATACCATTTGGTCTAATATCCATTTGGTCTATATCCACCTGGTTCGTGTCCCACCTGTCTAATATCTACTTGTCTTAGAATACCCTTTGGTGTCTAATGCCCATCTAGGTCTAATGGACAGTTGTCTACTATCATTTGGTCTTATAACCACAAACACCATTTGGTCTAATTCCATTTGTCTATTATCCATCTAGTCTAATATCCATTTGGTCTAATACCCAATTGGTCTAATAACCATCTGGTCTAATATCCATCTGTCTAATATCCATTTGGTCTTAATATCCATTCTTGGTATAATATCCACTTGGGCTAATGTCCACATGGTTTAATATTCTACTTGGTCTAAGAATATCATTGGTCTAAATTATCCATTCGATGGTAAACCCAAAATAATTGATCTTAGACCAGATGGACATTAGGACCAAATGGATATTAGACCAAATGGCATTAGACCAAAATGGGTATGAGATCAGGAATATTAGACTAGTCTGAATATTAGGACTAAAATTGCATATTAGCCAAATGGATATTAGACATGTTGGGATTGTTAGACAATGGATATTAGGCAAATGGGTATTAGGACCAAATGGATATTAGACCGGCTAGATATTAGACCAAATGGAATTTAGTCCAGATGTGTATGAGACCAATTGGCATTAACAATTCGGTTTGGATTTTAGGACGATATTGTTTGTAGAACCGATGATATTAGACTACATGGCTATTAGACTAAATGGTTATTAACCTAAATGGTTATTAGGCTATGGCCATTAGACAATTGAGGATTAGACCAAATGGTAAGTCAACCAATGAGACGGTTGTTAAATAGGATCTGAATTAGTTTCATTTACAAGAAAAAGAAGACATCCTCTTATTCGTCTTAATCTTACGAAATGTTTTTAACAAACCAAATTACAATGTAAAAATTTGTGACCACCTGTATGCAAGATACACCGTTTCTGACCAGTTTTGCAAACAGGTAGCTAGAATGGCAAATAAGTCCCCACTAAACATATGCGATAATCAAGAACCCCGCTGGTGTTCATTGCAGTGAAAATAAAAGGGTTTGCCGATTGATTAACATTCTATTGACAAGCATTGGCCTGTCTATACTTTGACAATGAACAAGTTCAGCCTTGATTTGGACATGACTTCAAGCAACTGTTGTCTTACTTTCGTTTTGGGTTTAGATTATTGCTCTTGAGGCCGAAAATGTTTACAAATGTATTTTCTTGTTTAACATTGCTGACAGAATGTTGTCAAAGAGGAGATCGTGTGGATTGTTTTTTATTCGGTTGCTGTTAAATTGTGACATGTTTTAGCGTCTCACTCAGGGGCGCCTTATTAGTGGGCACCTACGGAGATCGACCGCAGGTAGATGAGAAATTAACGATGTAATTGTACTTAAGGAAGTCCACAATTGTTAACTTATAATAACTTTTTCTTAATTTCCAGAAAAGATGGTATTATTTTGATCCGTTTTGACCGCAAAAAACCGTGACGGTAGGACTTTTGTTCGTTAGATCTAGGAGTAATTTCAGCCTAACCAAAGGACAGGGGTCTGGTCCGTGTTCTCATCACCAATATTATATAGTTGACCCCCTGTGGAATGTGAGGGGACATGGGGAAGGTATCATGATCGGTTTCTGACAGCAACGTAGGATTACACATGCTTGATGTTTCAGGCATATATGTTGTTGATACTGCTTTTTGGCTCACCAAATAGTGATATCTTGAAGCGGTTTTGCATCTAATTTTTACAAATGTGAACCCCACCCGCTCTCTCTTATTTAATATATATCACACACTGGCCAGAGTATGGCATCATGCAGAAAAAACAATTTATCATTCAAAAAATGATTCAAAATTTTACCAGGAGTTCTGGACTACACACTACTAATTATTGTCCGGAGTTATGATTTTCAAACATATGTTGTTCCCAGAATCAAATAGTGCGGAAAAAGCGTTTAATTTGATTGTTGTTACCCTTAAAAGTATGTCGGTTAAAATGGCTAGTAATGATAACGTGCGATTGTTACTCCAGTAAGGAATTACAGGCACTGGGAACGTCAAAATGGCTGCAAAAATAATCCACTAAAGGAAAATGTACGGATTGGTCAGGGTCTACTGTTAAATGTTTACGACGGAAAAACCGGAGTGGTTGTATGGACCGGGAAAATCAGATACGTCAATAGAAGATAGGAGCTTGAAAAATACCGTTGGACTCGAGAAAAATTTAATGACGAGAAAGGTCACATGATAACTTGGAAACAACTTTTAATTGCACCGTTGCCATTGTGCTGGTTGTCATGCCAATGGGTGAACGCGTAATTTAACATGATTATGTAACACACGCTGATTTATCAGATAAAACAATTTTTACATGATTTAATTTGTTTTGTATCGAAAAATAGCGTTTTGATCGATAAACGCGCTTGATCGAAAAACACGTTTCTGTGTTTCGGGAATTTACTGAGCAAGCAACTCGGCATATCTGTTTACAGATCAACAGGGCTATGATCCATATACTGAACTTAAACCTTTAATTTCCTTTACTTGACAAAAAATATTCGTTAACCAAAGATGTTAACATCGTTGGTTATTTCCTTTAAAGATCACACTATATCGGGGAGGGCTTCATGGAGGAGCATAGAATACCCTTGTGACCAAGCCATACATTGAAGCTGGAACAATTGATTGGGGAGGGCGATTTAAAATGCACATGCGGCCCTAATGAGTTATTTCAGGACTTAAAATCAGCTGTAAAAGGACTACGATGGGACGATGCATGTGGATAACTGGAACCAGATCAATAACTTACACTGTAACCGACACCGCGTTTGACATGTAGTAAGTATTGTACATAAACAATTTGGTTAACCTTGCGACCTTTTGACCTGAATTCTATAAGGTGGTATGTGAATCTTTATTTTATTTAACACTTAAGGGCCACAATGGCCAAACAAATATTCAGACATAATGAAAAAGACCCTTACTGAAATCACTTCCACAAATTTGAAAACAATTTGGGTGTTTGCATTCCGTAAAAAAAACAGTAAAAACAGCAAGAGGTGGTGGCAGTCGGTGGGAATTCTTGCCACGGAAAATCAATTTGTTGACATCCCTGCCAGAATTTACAGTGTATCTAGCATGTTTTGTGACACAATTCAAAAGCATTCAGACCGGGATTCAGACATTGTACTTCAGGCTTGTATTAAGATATTGATCTGACAAGTGAAAGGTGAACTAGCCGGGATTAGCACATAGAAATGGTCTGTAAGCTGATGACTGCATGCTTTTCAAGTTTGATAAAATGCTGGCAGTAATGTCAGCATCCTTGGTTGAGAATCGAAGCTTACAAGGAAAATAATGTTAGTTCCGTTTCCCTTTACAACATATAAACACCCAAACTATTTTTAAATTTGTGGAAGTGATTTCAGTAAGGGTCTATTTCAATATGTCTGAATATTTTTTTTGCCATTGTAGCCCTTCAAGTGTATAAAGTCTTGCGCACTCCCCTTAGTGTACCCCCCCCCCCCCCCCCCCCGATGAAACCATTTGGGCCGGTGGATTTTTTACCAAAACGCTGGTCGTTGACGGGGTACATCAAGACCACCACATAACAGGAAAAATAAAAATCGGTTGTACCAATTCAAAAATGGCGGTCCAAACCCGATTTTTACAACGCGCAACCAAAATGAAAAACCACTTTCCCGAAAGACTTTTTCCATAAAATTTGGCTCATAATAGGAGAAAATAAGTACATTTACAATGCTGCAATAACAATTAAAAAGTACTCCAGTACGATTTAAGGGGCAAAACAAGTTTTGAATAGCGCCACCAAAATGCTTATTTATGAAAATTAGCATAAAACACCATGGCAGATTTGAATCTTTTCCACAAAAAATATGCGCAACTGATAAATAGATAATTATAATAGATTTGCCAAAATATTTCTTTAAAAAATAAAAAAAATACGTTTTTGTTATTGATCTATTTGAATGTATCTTGCACTGTTAAAATGAGCGTATAAAAAGTCATTTTAGCTGGCAGCTGGGACTCAAAACGTGCAAATAAACTGAAAAAAATGTCGTTTTAACTGTTGTGAGTCCCAGTTGCCAGTTAAAATGACTTTTTTAATGATAATTTTTAATAGTGTGCATGGCTATTTTCAAAAGTAAGAGTTTGTATGGTATAAGAAAATGTGTTTTCTAATGTTTGTCTGGTAAGCTATTTGATTGATAAATAACCATGGTGACACAATATGACACAATTGTGTTGAGGCGTCGTTAAATTCTATTACCTTACCTTACCTAAGGTTTCTACCTACCAAGTGCGTTATTGGCTAATTATATCATATGACTTTGTGAGTAACCAATCATAACGGCGTGTAACGCAAATGGGGCGGGGGTCAATCTACAGCGGTGCGGAAAGTATTTACACACGGTCTAGTCTGTGTCACAGACTGCGAACGATTTTATCTGCGTGAGAGACTAACGTTAACTCGCCCCATAGAGAATGCGTGTAAATGGAAATTAATCTCAAATATTTCCGATGCCCCAAAGGGGTTCTATGGATATTATTGCATCAGAGTGCCAGAAATGTTCTCTTACGAGAACATCCCTCAACTGTGTCTGAACCTGTGGAACCTTTTGAGAAAATTGAACATTTCTATCGGTATTTTTTTACACACAATCTCTATGGGCTGTGACAAGCACCAAACATTTTAACACGGTGCACGTCACTAGGCTGGCTAATTTAATATGCATGATCATACTTTCCGCACCGCCGCTAGGGTCAATCCTATACTTTTGTTATCATACACCAATGAGGGTAGAACCACTTTTTTAAGAGACTATTTTGTTTTCAAGTGAATCGTAAGAAGAAGCTACCGCAAAGCCCACAAAACAATTTAAATTATTGTTCGTCTATGTTTGCCAATTAGCTTTGCTTCATGTTGCTGGGTTGCACTTCAAAATCAAGACGCAGGATTCGGTTATTGGGACGTAAGAAGCTCGGTTGACCTAACACCCCGACCTGATAATGGGCAATTTAATTCATCACCCACAACGGCCATGCAACCAGCACCGATCGCTCTAACAGGATGCGAACTAACACTGAAAATACCGAGTAGGTATTGTTTTTTTACGTAAGCATATTAACGAAAGGTGAGATATAAAAAAGATACTTCTATGGAAATCATTCCTTCCAGAAACATCGATATACCTAGTGTATCAACAACAAACCTATTGCATTGCAGATAAAACTAGGTTTCTGAATTTTGACCGAAAAAGGGTTCAAGATCAAAAAAAAAAATGAAATATGAATATCGGTCGTAAACTCAGCTTAGCACATGATATATAGGTTTTATTGAATCCCCTACTTTATAGAATTGATCAACTGCTATCAACACAATAACACACCCACACCCACCCACCCACCCACACACCCACACCCACTCACACAAACAACACCCACCCCCCCCCACACACACACACACAAACACACAATCCACACTAATGTTATGTATTTGTAGTGCATAACAGATATCGCTACATTTTTTAGATCTATATTTATGTCTAGCACAGTTTCGGACTGTTTCAGTGTCAAGTATGCAAATGAGGTATTGCAATTGATTCTGTCATACGCTGTATGATGTTGTGCAGTAGCGCCTAACTGTGCGCCTAACGGAAAACATGGCAATACCTCATTTGCATTCTAGGGACTTCTAATATGAAATCTCTTCCCTAAGTAGGCCGTGCGTCGGATTAACGGGGCAACCCATTTGACCTTCTCTTGCTCTGTACATTCCAGCTGATGACGTCGACGGGGACGTAGTGAAATGCCGATGGGCAACAGAGGCCGATGGGGGAGCATTCCAACCACCAAGTGATACACTGGCAATCGATGAGGTATTCAGCAAACAATTAACAAACAACAAGGAGAAAATATCTGAATTTCTGGTTTGCTGTTGTTCGCCCTTTTTTTCACTTTATAGCACGCGCAAAAAATATTAATGTCTCGTCGTAGCCTCCATCCTCACTTTTTAGGATAGGTCATTTTTAAAAAAATATTTTCAATTTTCTAAATTAATATGTGTTTCAATCCTGAATGTTTGATGGATGATAGCCCTAAGTTTTTCATGTTGTGATTTTAGAAACCTTAGGGGGTCGATTCCTTGTATATACTTAACAATTAAAAAGGCCTCACCAATTTTTCTGATGCTAATAAAGATGTGAAAATATCAATTTTCAGGAAATCATCATCGGTTAGAAGGTACATCCCAGGTATAATAATCTCGTCCGACACATAGCTACATTTTGAGTTGCATAAACTATCTTGTTTAATTTGATGCCACCTGATTTTTGACTTAAAAACAAAAGGGCGGCCAAAATATCAATTTTGGCCTAAAAATGATTATTTCAGTCTTAAAATGGCACAAAACATATACTTCCCCCCTTTTATTATATAATAGTACAGGCTAAAAATGAGCTAGGATCATGGAAGGAAGTTTATCTCATGTGGTTTTTCTAGATCGAATTTTATGAGAATAAGAATATGTTAGGTAAAAAGGCCGATCCTGAACGCATCCTCAATATAGGGGGGTATTTCCGGGGGGTCAAAAAAATTAAGAAAAATCATTATATGGTACATATGCTTGAAGGACAAACTAAGATATCCTGACCGTTCAATGACTATAAGAATTAAGCTTATCAGGTATTAAGTCTACATGTACTTGATGTAGTAATGATACGAGCTTAAATAAGTTGTAGGGGTCATAAATGACCCCCTTATTAAGAAATACGCTGAAAATTGCTTAAAATATACACAAAGCCCAATTAGGGAAGTTACGTAATTTGTTCAATCCAGAACAGTAGTTTCAGGGCTAGTAGAAGGTCTGGTGGAGGTTTATTGAGGTGGCAAAATGCAGTATTTTGGGGGTGCAAACCATGGGGGGGGGGGGGGTGCACTTCAATATGCGACTTAAATTATGTGCCTATACCAGATGGTACGAAAATAGATTTCAGTGTGGAAGGAACGTTTATCTCATGTGTTTTTATAGATCAGCATTTATGAGGAATTAATGATATGTTAGTTAAAAAGCCCGATTCCTGAACGACCCCCCAAAACGTGGGTGTTATTCGGGGGGGGGGGGGGGGGGCAAAATACTAATATTGTACATATGCGACAAATAAAATCTACTGCACCGTCTAGTGACACATAATTTAGCATTATTCGGGATATTAAGTATAATGTAATGATGTAGTAATATACAAGGGCAAGTAAGTTGTAGGGGGTCACTAAATCTCTCCCCCCCCCCACTATAAGAAATCCTCTGAAAATCATGAAAATAAAAACCTTACCCCAGTCGGATGGAAGTTAAATTAATTTGTTCAATCCTGAACAGTAATTTCAGATGATAGTCTAGTCATCTGTGGAGGTCTGGTAAGGTGGCAAGAGGGTTAGTAAAAACAGTATTTTGGGGGTGGCAACCCATGGCGGGGGCACTTGAATAATAAATTTGTCTTTATGTGCCTACCAGGTGTACGAAAATAGCTTCGGGTGTGGGATTTTCATTAGCTTAAGTGGTCATTGAAGTTTTATGTTGATATTGTGAGAGAAAAGGGGTCATTGGTTTTAGATTGAAGCGATTGGGGGGGGGGGGGGTTATCGGGTGTCAGTTGATGTCAAAATGGGGTTCCAAGGCTAAGGCATTGGATATTTATACGCTAAATTGTCCAGGCTAAAAATGGGAGGCTAGGTATCACACCTGGAAGGAAGTAGTTTTATCTCATTGGTTTTTCTAGATCAGAATTCTATGAGGAATAATAATATGTAGGTAATAAGCCCGAATCCTGAACGCATCCTCCCCTATATAGGTGGTTATTTCTGGGGGTTCAAAAAATAATAACAAATACCATATTATGTATATATGAACAACAAATATACTTACCGTGTAGTGAGCTTAGAAGTCAGTATTTAAGTATAATGATACGAGGTAATAGGGTTGTAGGGGTCACTGAAAATTGCTTAAAATGCAGTGTATTTTGGGTTGCAACCCATGGTGGGACTTCATATGCACTTAAAGGGATTAGCAGCGATATGCAGAAGAATCGAAAAAAATGTGGTAATTGTTTTTTAACTATAAATCAGGGATAATTGTGTACAATTCCATATTATCGCTTTAATGTGTTGAAACAAACACCCAATTGAAAAAATTAAGTATTTGAGGAAATTTTGTAATACCGTCTCCCGAAATAGTCCCATACAAACAGAGCGACGGCATCTCAAAATCGGCACTAAACAGCTGATTGTGGTTTACACCATTCAAATAAACAAAGATCAATAATGTTTTTGTTTGAGGGGTGCAAACTGAGTGATCATGATGCCCAATATCACGCTGAAAATCGTGATATTCACCGGGAAGGCTTTTTTGATCTCCAGTCAGAAATTTGATACGCACGTAATTTACAGAATCAGATAAAAAAGTACTGCCTTGTCTTTAATACACGGATTTCAAGCCACCCACTTGCATGTTATGTTCGCATATCTATGGCCAGTAACAAAAATATAAAAATATGAATTTTGATGATTTTTTTCGATGTGTTCGGATTAGCAAATCGCTGCTTAATCCCTTTAACATGTGCCTAACAGATGGACGAAGAAGGTCATTGAAGTTTTTTATGTTGATAATTATTAAAGGGAGCGTCATTGGTTGTAGATTTAAGTGAATGGGAGTCATTGAGTGTCAGTTTTGATGTCCAAAGGGGTTCAAGGACAGCAGTTGATATCCAAAGATATGGGAGCGCCCCCACCACCACCAACCACCCCCACCAGGATCTGCATGGTCCACCTCAATTATCATACAATTTGGTTCAAAAACATGAAAATTGTCTAGTTATTTGTTGTTTTGAACAGCCCACTGCTTCATGTGATAACAAAAACTGTTCGTGGGGGGGGGGGGGATATTCAACGGCAGAAAATTATTTGTTTTGTATCGTTAATAAAACAAATATTGAATGCCTATGTTTGTGGAATAGTTAAAAAATATATCACTCTGTCAAATTGGAATGTTCCATTTCATCGGCTTCGCCTCGTGAAATAGAAAATTCAAAATTTGACAGTGTGATATCATTTCCATCCACGCATAGGCCAATCACTATTTGTATACTATATAATAATTATGACAAATAAAATTAACCCAAACTGTAGTATACCTACGAATCTAGTTTATTTATTGCCTCCTCCCCCTGGAACTCTTCCTGTTTTTACTGTTTTTACATAATGTAAACATCCAAATTGTTTTCAAACTATTGGAAGGATTTCAGTAAGGGTCCCTTTTCATTATGTCACTATACGGTCAGTATTTGTCTTCATATGTACCTATAGTATTTTTGCCTCCCCCCCGGAAATAAACACCCCAGTTTGGGGGTGCATCAGGAATCGGCTTCTTTTACCAACATATTTATTCCTCAATAAAAACTGATTTTGCCACCTAAAAGACCTTACGATCCCTGAAACTTACTGTATGGGGGATTGGCCTTTGACAAATTTCTTACTTCTTAATTGTGGTATTTTTGCATTATTTTAAGAAAATTTTCAACTGTATTTCTTAATATAAGGGGGTCATTAGTGACCCCCTACAACTTATTTACCCTAGTTTCATTACTACATCAATTATACGAAATACCTGAATAAACTTAATTCTTAGGTCATTACATATCTTATTTATCTTCATATGTACATATAATATATGATGTTCTTAATTTTTTTGACCCCCCGGAAATAACCCCCTTAAAGACAAGGATGCGTTCAGGATTCGGCCTTTTATGACCAAATATTCTTATTCCTCATAAAATTTGATCTAGAAAAACCACATGAGATAAACTTTCCTTCCAGGTGATACCTAGCTCATTTTTAGCCCGGACTATAAAGGCACAGATCTGGGACTTGGCATAGGAAAAAAATCGATTTTTTTATCTGTAACCTACCAAATTCAAAATGGCCGCCATTGAACCTATACAGCTATACATGACTATAAAAGTAATTTTCAGATTATATTCGGAATGTGGAAATGCCTATTAACTTATTCTTGAGCTTGAATCCAAAATCTATATACATGGCATAATTGTGCCGCAAAATGTGAGCAAAACAAGTAAATGGCTGGCAATATATAACCAATATTGAATCAAATTTGCCTAAAAAGGTATATTTCGCGGTCGCAAAATGCACACAAAACTTGAAATGTCCTCTTTTAAAATGTACATTCATTAGGTCATTGTCTTCGATGTAATCTTGGATTTACAATTGTTTTTGATCACGTGACCCAAAAATTAAAAATGGCCGTCCACAAACGTTAAATACAAATAATCATACTTTAATAAATTTATTGTTCAAGATATATCATAATTTAAATATGCATTATTAACTTGTTATTGAGACGTGCTACCACAAGGACTTTGTAGCTATCATTTTCACTCAAAAAGTGGCAGCCAAAAAAAAAAAATGGCGACAGATACCAATTTGTCCTTATAATCCATATATGTATTGTCGTCGTAAAACATACACAAACTCTATTTCCTTCCCTTTCCGTTCCTCCCCTCTTTTTTTGTTTTTTTGGGATGCACCACAGAAGAATATATTTTCAGTTGTATCCACGTAACCCTATGAAAATGATATGGAAACCATGGCTGTCTTTGGCCGCACCGCCGACTTTTTTGAACTTTTCTTAGTACGTGCACGCATTGATGGTATTCATAATATCAAGCCCAGCGTGTAATTCCTTAGAGTCCTAAGATGAAAATTACTACCAAACTGACGATCACCGCAAAAGTAAGGTAGCGTTTATTTGTCTTGTGTAAATTTACAACCCCCCCCCCCCCCCCCCACCCCCAACACAAGGCAAAGGTTCCGCCTCCGTGAGTTTTGAAAAGTGCAAAAAATGGTCATGGGAATTTAAGGGAATAACTAAATAGTATCCTGGTAATTCCTCAAATTCTTTCTTTGCAAAACGTGAAAATTCTGCATA
Source organism: Ophioderma brevispina (assembly GCA_023653785.1). Classification (NCBI taxonomy): domain Eukaryota; kingdom Metazoa; phylum Echinodermata; class Ophiuroidea; order Amphilepidida; family Ophiodermatidae; genus Ophioderma; species Ophioderma brevispina. Next base: position 68,331 of record JAMKCH010019943.1, on the reverse strand, counting down.
TCTTGTAAATACGTCAAAAAAAATTTCAGTCCTCCCTATGCTTATTTCTCTCCTTAAGTACATATGAGCTGGTAGACACCGCATAGATGGAAAATGTTTTCCCCTTCATCCACTCCATTAGGTTCCTTGGCCCAGAGATCTTCAAGGACCTCTCCAGTGACAAAGAGATGTGGTCATGTGTGGAGACCAAAGTTAAATGATCTCTTGGAGAGACTGCCACTGACCAGGTACAGCAAGAGAAGCTGTGGATATACGAAAACATAGCGTTATCGAATTTCAGGGGAGTTCATTTACTGATTCCCTATCTCACTGCAGAATTTGAAACTCTGTCAACTCGATACCTGAAGAAGTGGGCAGGACTGCTAAGGTATACCAATCCATCCATCTTGTACAGGAACATACACAAAGGTGTGCCTGTACAAGATGGATGGATTTGGTACACCTTAGCAGTCCTGCCCACTTTCTTTAGGTATCACTGACAGATTTCATATTCACAAGTGTGCCACTAAAGCCCTTTCTATCCACCTAAAATGGATGCAAGTTTGTGGAAGTAACCACTTTTGAAATATTGCGGTGGGAAAAGAAGACCTGGAATGGGATGAGAGAGCTACATACAGGGAAAGATATCAACGTGAACTTTGCAAAGGTACGCATAGCCGACAAGGCCATCGATTACACAGAGTCTGGGAAGACATTGACCAGTTTGACAAGAAAGAACACAGAATACCCGGTCTGCACTTGTGGAAAGAAATGTCAGAGGAACATATGTTGGTATCCCTATTATAAAGAGAGGCCCAGAAAGTAAATGGTTATGTTGGGGAGATCGCAATACAAATGGACACCAGCTGGAATAAGCTCCTCTACTCCTGTTCACCAGAAATGCTGATATTCTACCTAAGCACTATACAGGATACACTTCCTACACTAGTCAATCTGAAAACATAGAATAATGCTCTTGGACCGTGTGCTCTGTGTGAACTGTGGAGTGGGATGAAGACAAACTCCTCATCAAATTCCCGCCAAAAAATAGACACCACGTCACGGAGACCAGATGTCACCAACTATTCCCATGCAAGGAAAGAAGGTGTTGTCATTGAGCTAACCCTACTAGCAGAAGAGAATATGGCATAACCATCGAAAGAAGTGCAATGAAGATCTTATCAAAGAAGCACAATAAGCTGAATGGGAGTTGAAATACTTCCCAGTAGAAGTGGAGTCCAGATGATTCACCAACCAGACTCTGAGAACCTGCTTCAAATTCCTTGGGCTGACAAATAAAGAAAGAAACCAATAAGGCACTGGACTCTCTATCAAGAATGGCTCTACGAACTAACTATACATTGTATAAGCTTACAAGAAACAAGAAGTGTGGTAGAGTTGGGAGTTATTCGCACAACTACACATCCCGCCAGTGGAAGACTACCGGGCAGACGCAGCATCACACCAAGCTAGGTTCCTGTGACCAGCCTGCCTTGAATGGAGCTTGCTTTCTCTCCGGAGCCATATCTTATGGTTTCCAATAGATGAGTTGACATGTGACGTCAACGCCGGTCAACGAACAAAGCACTGCCCGGCAGTATGCGTGAGCATCTGCAGGGCTTGTGCTTTTAAAATTTGCGCTCAATCAGGCGTGATAAGGTTATTGAATGCCGTAACTGTATGGGCATATTCTTCGCACCTCTAACATGTCAGTAGACCAGGTGCTAACTTGTGTTTGTAAACATTGATGTCACCTCATCTATATAAGGAACTGTTAAAGGGCATTGACTTGGCAAGTTGTTGTTCGTCACCTCGCATCAACTGTTCCAAGCTTCACAAACAAATATGTACATGGGCTTCCGTGTGTAGATGAAAAAACACAATGCCATCACAGTTACTGCCTGGAGAGGGCGGGTTCCCGGGACGAAAGCGCTCAACCCACCACCACCAATACTGTGCACGTCCTAAAACCGTTGATGCAGATCAAGTCAGGATGCAGATTATTAGGGAGTTCTTCACTGGTTTTGATTGAGTGAGGACGTGGATTGGTAATCGGTCTCGGAAAATTATGGATTCTCCAATAATTTTCCCTGTGCTTGGACCAATATTACCAGTGGACCCATATTTTCTTTGAAGTCTCAAGGAAATGCGATATTTCTGAATATTGTATTGCGAACCCGTGCTAAGTCAAGTGACCCAGTACTACCGGCGCAGAAGCAGTTGCAAACTACCACTGCAGTTGCTTCGGGAACTGCGATTAAGGCACTTGTTACCGTGAAGAATGAGAAGAAGAAGAAGAAGAAGAAGCGGAAATCCCCTTCTACAAAGAGGCGTGATAAGAGAAGGCTTGTGGAATGGCTTGCGAGGAGAAAGTATACCCGCGCGCTTCCCGAGCCTATGGAATGTGAATCACCCACACTTGGTGACAAATCTGCATCCTGGAGTTCCAGGGTAGAAGATGAATCATCAGGCAAGGGACAGTACGTAGTCTGGATGCTATACCAGAGGTGGCGGGAGAGGAACTATTTATTGAGGTTCCACCAGCTGTTAGGGTTGACTCGCAAATGAACGACTTCAGTTGCAGTGATACGGACGCGGATCTTTTCACCCAGTTCGCTAGCACTCCTTTGAAAACTTGCCATTGTTCACAGGAAATGGACTTCACGCAGTTAAAGATGTGTATGAAATACCTTGATTATGCATACTGTCATCGATCTGCATGTAAACAACCCCACTTGAGATACTACGAGGGCTTTACATTCATGTAATGCATGTCATCTAGTTAAATAGATTTTTGGCGCAAATAACCTTTGTAGTTGAAAGCGCCATTCAAACCAACAATAGAACAGAACAGAAGCCAGGATGCAGCCACGTTACGTGATAAAATTGGAAATTAACCTTCTTTGGTACACCAAAAAGAGTAAATTCTGAGTTTGTGTGCGAATTTTACGACGGCAATACATGTAATGAATTATAAGACAAAGTTAGTATCCTGGCCGCCATTTTGATTTTTTGGCTGCCATTTTGAGGAAAAATTATAGCCATTTATTATCATTTGTGGTAGCAGCTCAACTACAATTTATAATCATCATTTACATTATGATCATATCCTGAGGAATAAATGACGCTTATTTGTATTTAATGTTTGTGGCGGCCATTTTGAACTTTTGGGTCAGTTTTATCGAGGCAATGGCCTATGCCTATGTACATTAAAAGAGGGAAATTTCAAGTTTTTGTCCGCTTTTACAACCAAAATTTGATTCAATATTTGTATTTTGAGGCCACTTTCATTTTATTTTTGGCTCAATTTCGAGGCAAAATTATAGCCATTTTGAATTTTGTATGTTACGGATAAACAAAATCGATTTTTCCTTTGTCAAGGCCAAGACCTGTGCCTTTGTATATTAAAAGCGGGGAATTCTGTGTTTTTGTGCGCATTTTACGACGGAAATATGCATTTTTAGCCAAAATTGATATTTTGGCCGCCATTTTGTTTTTTAAAGTAAAAAATCTTGGTGGCCCAAAAGCTTATTTTAAACAATATAGTTTATGCAACATAAAAAACTAGCGGCTATGTGGTAGGAAAACTAGATTAGGTATGACCTGAGATGTACCTGTCTATAGACCGTATTCAATAGCCAGCCATGTTGGTGGACAAGATATACGCATTCCAGTACTACAATACATTCACCTGTCAATGATCCCTGTGCAATCGCTAAACATGGATCGATTGACAGCTTAATGTATTGTAGTCCTGGAATGTATGCATCTTGTCCACCACCATGTCCGGTGGCTGACGTCATATTGAATACGGTCTATAGTGTACCTTTCGTAAAAAAATTAAAAAAAACCGCCCTCCCTCCTCAATTTTCAAAGGCTACTGCTCGGGCTACTGCTACGAGAATCTAATCATTTTAAAGGGCCATGGTCCGATCGCTAATAGCCTCGTCCCCAGTGATCCCAGATTTTACCGGAAGTGGTAAAAATGTAGGTATTCTATTCTGTGAAATCTTAGGGCTAAAGGATGTTTGGTTTGGATGTTATTGGTAAAAAATTGCCCCCATTTTGGTCGACCAATATTAATTTTACACAGCACTCTACGGGGATTACAAAATCACGTTTTTAGCTCTCACATCAAAATGGGTTGAAATATCGGCGCGAAACTTTACAGATGGGGTTTTGGGGTCATGGCCATTCTATCAAGATGAACAAACTTAGACTTGAATCGGGTCATCGCCCTTTAAGGCCCAATATAATAATGTTGAAATGTGGTTTAGTTGGGCCTTTCTTGTTATGCCCGCTTGAATGTTTCAAATTCTACTTAGCAAAATAAGCACGAAACAGGATTGTAAGATGTTTGATTACCCCTTCCCCTGGTAGTGGAGGAGCACGCACCCAGGTCAAACATCATCGTTTTACCCCAGACTACAGAAAAGGTTTGACACCTTTGGTATATAGTTAGTATGGACCCTCTATATCAACGCTAGGTAGGTAGTACTCTCCAATTGTGGTGTCACTTTTCAATAGGAGCCAATTTAAGTTTACACAGGGGTCAACCTTTTAAAATGCTCCATTCATGTTGAAATATATGCCATATTTTCCGTCTAGTCATAAGGATTCCAAAAATGTATAGTTCGTACCATCTATGACCATTGGTTTGGAGCTATAGGGTAAAAATGGCTAAAATGGTCCACTTTTTGCTAATTTTTTTGATAAAAAGGTCAAAAATTTAGAAAAAAATTGACAAGAAAGTCCACTTTTTGGTGATAAATTATTCAAAAAGTCCCAAAAAGGACCATTTAATGGGGGTTAGGTCCCGCACCCCCCCCCCCAAAAATACGGCGTGTTACGCTTAGCCACTTACAGGGGTCTTTACTACAATCATTTCTAACACAACAGTGCAAAGGATGCACTTTGATGAAAAATATGGGGCGCTGTTTGTTTACATTTTGAAAAAAAAATCGCTGATAATGGCTTTAATTTCTGAGATTGGGATGAGTTCTGTTCACTGATCTGTGCGGTATGTGCCTCCCCAATTATTGTAAAAATATCAACGTGAACTGATTTTCCCATTCTTCTCTTTTTCTTTTCTAATAGGATGCATGTACTCTGACTTTCATTTCTAGTACTGAAGGTAGTTATGCCATTGCTATAGCTATTGAAGACTTTGTTGATGCCTCTTCTACTACTGCGCTAAGTACCACACCTCTTCAATTTGTGGTCACTGTTGTCCCCGGACAGTTTCCCGTGACCAAGGGCGTGCTATCCCCCTTCGAACGAATGATGGTGATGTGATTCCTGTATTTGTCAATCAACCGTACACTGCACGATCAGGCCGAGACAAGCTCTCCATTGTATCCGTAAGTACGATTTCACCGAAACAAATTTGCAGAAGAAAATAATTTTGGTGTTGTAATACCAAAAAATACTTTAAAATATACTTTGAAATTGATCAAAATAAGATATCGAAAGTTTACCCAAAATCAAATCTAATGGAACATGTACTACTACTTGGGCTACGCCCAAGGTTAAAAAAGGTATAGTTGTCATGTCTTTGATTTATAGTTTTAGTACATCAGGAACAAGCACAGAGTAAGGTCATCCTGGGGTAAAAAATTAAAGAATGGTCGATTTTGTTCGAAATTTTGTAAAATGTTCAATTGGTCACAATAGATGAGTAATTTGTATATAGTCTACAGTTAGACAGATTGGGAAAGTTCTATATATAAGAAGTACAGAGTTATGGCGAGGACCTACGCTACTACTACTACTACTACTATACTACTACACTACTACTACTACTACTACTACTACTTATACTACTGCTTACTACTATACTACTAATACTGCTACTGCTACTACTACTAATAATACTAATACTACTACTACTACTACTACTACTACGGCTGCTGCTATTGCTACTGCTACTGTGCTACTTCTTACTACTACTTACTATACTACTACTTTTTTTTCTTGTCAAAATTGTGCAAACTTTGGTTTGTCCAATTTCTATTAGTCGTATTCAATACCATCTTTACTTGACAACTGACGAGTGTTTGATTTAATATGACATACCATTTCCGTCACGTCGTGAGACCGTAGTGCCGTTTAGTTGATTCCGACATTTTTTCTTCATTTGCTGTTTTATTTACATGCGCATGCCTGAACGGCTCTTGGGATGTCCATGATAAATCATGCATGTGTGTTGTAATTATTATATTATTTTGCCAGTTTTGGTATGGCATACCTTACAATCATATTTTACGATGGGTTATTCTTACAAATGTGGTATTTATTTTTTGACCTTATTTGGATTTGTAATTCTTGATCTGGTTGTGTTATCATAGTAACTGCCATGAGGGTCTCCACTTCGATGGTTCTGTGGTACTGAGCTTACCTTGTTTTTTTGCGCCTCTTTTTTTTTTCATATTGCCATCCTGCGCTTTGGTTCATTTCTCCATTGAATGATGGCACAGAATTTTGAATTGGAAGTCCCTCTGTTCGTTATGAATGTGCAATTCTTTCTATAGCCACAAACTATTGTGAGTTAATATCATAGTATTATCATAGTATTGTCATTATCGTAATTTATTTAGTGGTTTTGTTGCGATGATGATTGATGAGTATTTGTTTGGATTGAGATGATTTTGATGTTTATGATGATGATTTTGATGTTTATGATGATGATTTGATGTCTTTGATGATGATGATGATTGATTTTGATGTTTTTAATTATGATTCTGATGATCTGGTAATTAAAAGAATTGTTATTGATTTGTCAATTTGAAACTGGTAAAAAATGCCACTGCTGTATCTCATATGTATTTAGTATGTAGTCTGAATGCCGTTCCTATCATTCCTCTACACTATTTACTGTGGTGATCTTGATGATGATTGAAGATGTTGATTGTTTGCCGAACCGATTAATTTGCCTTCCCCGGTTAATCTTCTCCAACTTTGATTACCTCCTGGTAGATTCACCAGATTGACTAAAATTTGTCCTTTCTTGTATCGGTTCTACTTGATTTTTTTTTTTTACTCTCGCTTACTGTTAAATGTTTATATGTTGTGTGTTGGCATGACAATGTTGGATTGAACCATTTACAGAGTATTGTAATGGTGCAAGTATTGTTAATATTTGCAATGTTTAAGTTGATTTGCAGTCATAATACAAATGGAATATTTTTAATAATATTGATGTTAACTCTGTTGCGACCTACTAAAATCATTTCTGCAACTCATCTGTTGCACAATGTGCTCGATGTCAAGTTTATCATCATATTTCATGGTCTTTGATTTGTTTAATCTAGTACTATGGCGAACAAATGTAATAAGCAGATAAAATCATTTGAGACATACAAATAATGTTATCTGTCACATGTAATTTTATCTTATCACATTCGTTGTATTTGTACGGATATTAGAGATAATCTAATTGGTTGTGTTTTAATGTACTGGTGTATATTTCCCTTTAACCATTATGTTGATGACGATGAATTTAAATTTGCTTGATATTGGTTTGATAACAACATGTAGATTACAATCGCAATGCCTTAGTTTAAAATTCAACCCTTTTCAGTTTGAAAATAATAACCATAATAGAGTCAATGACATCGATCACTCCACAATTATCACACATAAATTCTTGCAAATATATTTGATAATGATATTTGAAAGGTTACGTAATGATGATTTTCTATGTTACATATCAACTCTCGTTAGTTTCAACAAAAAATTTTGATAATCATAATTTCTTTCCAGCTTCATCACGTTTTTCTATTATATCTGATCCGAACATGGTCATGATGTGGCTCTAACACCATGATATTGAAAATTATAACTTATTAAATGCCCCAAGAATGGGAAGCGTTAGTGGTGGTGCAGCTTTTTATATTCATAGTTCCCTTTTGTATCGTTGTTAGACAGATTTGAATCTATGTTCAAATACTGACTACCTTCCTCACTCCGAATCACTTTTTGGAAATCATAACCCTCTGCAAAAAAACACTATGTGGATACAATGTACCGAGCACATAGGACTGATATGTTAATGCTTTATCAAGACCTTGATCATCTCTTAAATATTATTTCCACTGAAACAAAAAATTGCTATATTTCAGGCGATTTAATCTGATTTATAACAATGCATAACAATAAAGAAATCAGAAATTTACTGGTATCTTATATAAGAATAGTTTGTATCCTCTGATTGATAGACCAACTAGAGTCACTCCTACTTCTGCTACTTAAATTGACAAGCTATTTACCAAATGTTCTAATCTATCAAATCAAGTTAGGAGTGTGTGTTGTGGGCCTAACTGACAGTTTCCAATTTTTCAATTTACCAAATCAATTCCGATTAAATACAACCATCCAGCCACTGGTACCACCCGTTCATTTAATGAAACGTCTATCCGAAATTTTCATAATCATTTAAATTTGTCGATTGGAAGTGTTCATGATTTCAATTCTGCGGACAAAGCTTATAACGCGTTTCTTTTAAAATTTCTCCACATTACAACATTTACTTCCCATCTAAAACGCGTAGTTACTAAGTCCCGTAATCATCGCATTCCTCGTAAACCATGGCTTACGCCAAAATACTTAAATCTATCATCGTAGGAGAAGCTCCCCCCCCACCGCAATATGTTGCCCATCAAACTTTAGATAATAAGATCAAATTCATACTTTCGTATAGATATGAACTACTTATTAAGAGCCTTCGAAAAAAGATTACTACACCAACCAACTAGAAAGAAACCTGTAAAATAACACTAAACTCACCTGGAACATTTAATGACATTTCGGTCGTAAGAACAAACCCAGATTACCAACGTTATTTTATGATGATGATCATCAACCGATAACCAACCCATTCTCATCGCAAACAGATTTAACAGCTATATTTCTACTAAATATCGGCCCCAATCTTGCTGGCAAATTAAAGATTGTAAACATTGTTTCTCATTCCTTAATAAAATTAAACTCTCCCCTCAATTCGCTTTTCTTTCTCCTACGGACACTGAAGAGGTTTCCAAAATTTGTTAACACATTGAAATCAGACACTAGCAGTGGCATTTGATGAAATTAAACCCCCTATTATCAAATCCGTCGAAACATAATTCCCTCACTCGCCCTATTATCTCACTTCTTTAACTACAGGTATAGTACCAACAAACTAAAAATAGCAAAATTAATTCCCAGTTAAAAAGTGGCCGATCAAAACCTGTCGTCTCAAATTATAGGCGTATATCTGAACTCCCTGTTGTTTCAAAAAAATCTTGAGGAATGTGCATAAAGGTTATATAATTTATTTCACGGTTTTGACTTGCGTCAAATCACCCAGTTTGGTTTTCGTTATAATCGTTCCTCATATATGGCCATATGGAAGCCTACAACAAAAATAGTGTCTGACTGGGATTAATAACAGTCAATAGCGTTGGTATTTCCTGACCTCTCGAAGGCATTTGACCACTATAAATCATACATTCTCTTTCAAGCTGTGCGCTCATATGGTGTCCGTGGTATGCCCTCGAGTGGTTTCACTGGAAATTACCTACATGATAGATCACAATGTTTCATTTACTAATGCCAAATCATCTTTAAGAATTTCCCTATGCGGCGTTCCACAAGGATCAATTATTGGTCCATTACCTTTTCATAGTATATCTAAATGATTATCGCGTTTTTCTCTAATATTTTTACTTTTATTATAATACGCAGACCGATACAAATGTCCTGATCGCAATAAAAATTTCAAATTCTCATACAATTAATTTAACCGTGTGAACTTTTTATATTTCAATTGGCTTAAGGCAAAAATTTTTGAAAATTTATCACTCAATATTGACAAAACCAAATTTATGGTTTTAAAAATAGGTTTAGCAACCGTTCTTATCAAGATTATAGCGATAAACAGAGAAACAACAAATTGACAAAGTTCCTCTACTAAGGTTTCTCGGAATCACACTCGATGAAGCACTTACTTGGAGCATCACCTATTTTATGTAGCAAAATTGTTTCCAAATATTATGCGACTTTTAGTTAGGCTTAGACACTCTTTACACAATAATACTTTATTTACCCTTTATAACAGTTTAGTTCTACCGCACATTTCAATATTGATAATATAATTTGGGCCAGCCGTAACACCTGTAAACCTAAATAGCATCCATTTTTAAAACAAAAGAAAATTATTCGTTATGTACCAAAAACTCGCCTGTTCTTGCCCACAAACCACCTTTATTTGCCTCACTCAAACTCTGACAATTCATGACATACATAAAGCTCAAATAATAGCAACTTTTATGTTCAGATTTTATATAAGCTGCTTCCCGAGATTTTGCTCAGTATTTTAATAAAAGTCAATGCAATCCCGACACTGATGCTGTTCGATCTGTGGATACAATAGACATACAACTTTAAAACTGATCTGGATCGTAAACAATTCCGAAATCAAGGTCCTATTGTTTGGAAAACAACATAAACATGAAATTAAAAAATTCTAACTCTGTTGTTCTCTTCAAAAATAAGTTAAAACAGTAGGATTATTCCCAGTACAAAACTAATTTTAATTTTCTTTAACATATGTGCTAATCATGACTTATGTTTTATTGTTTTTTTTTTTTGATACATGGCCCTTAAATATTAATTTACTGTTATGGCGTATATGATCATAGCATATCACAGCTGTCGGACTCCTTGCAGGTTCACTTTTAGAACAAATTTAACCAGTGGCGACAGAGTTTGACCACTGATAAGTAGGAGTGAGATGTGTGAGTTCGTGCCCATATCAGTAAAATTCACGCGGGCGTCTTGCCGTGTGGGCCTACGGGGTCTTGGTCTCTATGATTGTAGCACCCTCTGTGTGCCTATTCCCCATGGGGTTCTGTAACTAGATTTGTGCAAAATAATATCTACCCGCGAGGAAACTCTTAAAATTTGCTCAGGATGTGAGTTGTCAGGGCTGGCGTAGCCGTTTTTTTTAATTATTAGTTGGTTTAGTCAAATAATGAGTCAAACAGCGTGAATATTTATTTCTTCTACCTATTTACATATTTGTATATTTTGAACTCTTAACAGTTGTATTATTGACCATCTTGTTAAAACGAGTATCTACTCTCATTGTTATTACAACGTGGTATACCTGAACTATTTTGCATGAATCTATCGTATCCTTCCATTTACATGGTTTAGGCTCTGTACCATTTATATTTATATTCTTTATGCGCCTTTAAAAATTGAACTTACCAGTTAATCAACGTGTCATTGCCAACTATTGCACTCTGCATTGTATTGTCTCCTCTGCTTTGTTTGTCCTGTTACTCTACACATGCTTCGTTTACGTCGTCTTGCAACATGATGTTCTTTTGGTCTTGTAACTTAAGAATAATAAGGGTGGCCAATAATCGAGCTTTGCTCAGCTTGGTCCACCCCACCGCTAATATTTTTTAACTTTTTATGTATTGATCAATGGTTGAATAAAATGAAAAAACTGCTGAAACTGAAACTACTATGCTACTGCTGCTGCTGTTACTATACTACTACTTACTACTCTACTACTTATACTACTACGACTACTATACTACTACTACATAACTATTGCTACTGCTCACTACTACTACTACTACTACTACTAACCTTTACCTTTTTTAACTAATACTACTACTAATACTACTGCTACTAATGCTACTATGCCTACTACTGCTGCTACTAATACTACTACTACTACTTACTACTACTACTACTACTACTATACTACTATAGTGTACTACTAGCTGCTGTTGCTGATATGCAGTTATATAGAAATTTAGTTCAATTACGCTTCGCGAAGTAGTGATCTCATCACATATTGTTTACTATCACTATTTCACACGCAATGAATATTTATTTATATCTTACTTACCAGCTAGAATCATCATAACGGTTTCTCCACCGGCATGTCAAAAAAACCTCTAGCCGGGTACTGCCGATGAGATGACATCGATATGTCTTGCACCCAGACGAGGCCAAGAAGGACTGCTATTGTGTGCTTTCTTGTATTGACAGTGCGGAGCATTGAGAAGTATTTTAACATTTTGATCTTTACATGTAAGCCTTAAGGCCATCAGGGAAAATTAGCCAAATTGATATCCGATAGGGGACAAAACGATACTTATTATTCAACCTCAGTACACTATCCTCTACATAAAAATGCATAATGGAATGGTAGCTATAACCAGGTAGGGGACAATCAAGGATTACACAGGGGTCAACATTTTAAAATGATCCGGTCATGTTGAAAAGTATGACACATCATTTGTCCAACCATAAGGATTCCAAAAAGTTATATTTTGTACTATCTACAACCCAAGTTTTGGAGTTAAGGTTAAAAACAGCAAAAAAGGTCAAAAGGTTAAATTTCAGTTGTACATGGGTCTATTTTTAAAGTTGCTCCAATTTAGTTAAAAAGTGGTGCAAGTGATTGATGGAGCTCATAGGATCAAAATAAGGAATAGTTTGAGTGTTTATTAAATGCTTACTTACCAAAGTAGGCAGAAAACAAGGTCAAACCCCATTGAATACAATGGACGTAGACCTTTTGTTGAACCCTACATTGGTAACTAAGCATTTTAGACAGTCAAAACTATTCCTTATTTTAATCCTATGAGCTCCACCAATAATATGCACCATATTTTATCCAAATCAGAGCAACTTTGAAATTTGACCCCTTAACTGTACAACTGAAAATGACCCTTTTAATATTGATTTTTGCTGTTTTTAGCCTATAACTCCACTATACCTTTTGGAATCCTTATGATCAGACAAATAATGTGGTATAATACTTTTCAACATGATTGAAGCAATTTAAAATTTCCCCCCGTGTAAACCTTGGTTACCCCCTAGCTGGCTATAGATACCATTCCAAAAATGCTATCAGGCATTTTTTGTGTAGGCCATGGTATACTGATGCTGCACAATAAGTGTCGTTTTGTCCCCTTTCAGGATACCGACAATTTGCTCGGCTCATGGACTATTTGCATTTTGGTAGATAAAGATGTCATACTTTAAAACAAACGTTAATCCACTCTTTTTGCAGACAATCTACAGAGCAGCGATGCATTAAGCTTGATGTTTTACCGGGTACGTAGAAGCAAGCAAATTCAATTTAAATGAAAAGGTAAAATAGATGAAACATTTGGAAAAAATGATAACAAGGAAATAGAAGGTAACGAGATGATATTATGCTAAATTCATATCATACAGTAATCGCAACAAATCTCAATAACCAATAAATGTATTTATGAATAATTAAATGATAATAAAGTACACCAACGCTATAATTACTATCATAACAATACATAGGCAGTAAAAGTCAAGTTAATTGAGAGGAACATGGAATATTGACAGTAGCTTCACTTTTGAGTCGATATTCGAAGGTATTCATATAGGCACATTCTGTATAGGTATCCTATATACTATTTTCGCAGAGTTTCTCCGTCCGTCCGTCCGTCCGTCATTGTCAATGCCCAGTTTGGCATTCGAACGCGAGAGCGGTGAAGTTCTAGCAACACATAAGGAATTGGATTTTGAGATGTCTTCACTAAACCAGGATGTATTGAAAAGTCATTTCAATAAAACTGATCCAAAACAAGGCTTATTTGGACTTATTCGTTCCGTATGCCCATTAAAATACATGTTTTTTTAGTTTTGGAAACAAACAACTACCCAACCCCCCAAACAAATGAACGTCTAGAGCAATAGCAATAACAGTAATTTCTAAACACAAATGACAACAACAATCGCTCAACCACGGTCACCACCAATAATAATAACTCTAAAAATGACAGCCTGACCAATTTACCAGATAAAAAATCAGAACGGTCTAGAAACAATGGCAACCGTTTACGAATACTCCTTGTATTTATCAAGATGCCGACGGTGACCTCATCGAAGACAGCTTAGATAATTGTCCTAATGATGCCAATTTCGGACAGGAAGACAACGAAGCCGACGGTTTGGGAGATGTTTGCGATCCCGACGACGACAATGACGGTATGTCGTATTATGGTGTTGCAAGCCAATATGAATGTTTAGTGAAGTTAAAATTATGTCGACGTTCCAAAGTACCGAAATCTATTTTGGCGCCCTTAAGTTTGCCTTTTGGTGTTTTTTTTATTTTTCTTGCTTTGTTTTCATTTTTTTATTGACACAATTTTGTTACGCGAAATGGAAGCAAAAAGAACACGCTTGTAGGGCTCATACAACAGTACACGTAGTACCAACGATTTTCATCCCCGAAAACCTCAAGTGACAAACCCTCAAAGATCAGTCTATAGACCGTATTCAATATGACGTCAGCCACCAGACATGTTGGTGGACAAGATGCATACATTCCAGGACTACAATACATTAAGCTGTCAATCGATCCATATTTAGCGATGCACGGGATCCTGACAGGTGAATGTATTGTAGTACTGGAATGTGTCTATCTTGTCCACCAACATGGCTGGCTATTGAATACGGTCTATTGAATAGCTAAGCTGTGTATCACCCAGAGGCCTATCACCCAACTCTGTGAGAACAGACATTGGCTCCAAATGAACTCTTAAGTTCACCTTTGAATTTAGCCTTTAGCACCAGTAACCTCCCTGTAAAAGATACTTCTGACAAAATTCAAAGATAGAAATGATTTATACACTTAGCTGACATGTGAGTTCTTATCTCTGACCTAGGCGTAATGGATGTGAGTGACAACTGTCAATTTATCGTGAATGCTGGACAAGAGAACAATGATATGGATAGCGAAGGAGATCGATGTGATGACGATGACGACAATGATAGTAAGTATAGGGACGAATAAAGACGGTTATCTCTTTCTGGCTGTAATGAAATATAGAAAGTTAAACTTGCATTTAAACCAACTATATTATTGTGATTATTGTTATTTATTTGTAAAATGATAAACTTTTTTTTTTTTGCTTAAACTAAAAAAATAAAACAAACAAACAAGCCGAAAATTAGGCTCACCGGTAATGATTGTACGTCAAAGGTAAGACGGAAACACTTCAAATTAGAAGTCAAAATAGCAATGCTCCAATACTACCTTAACCTATTCGTCCAGTCACAAGGATTACAGAAAGTATAATTGGTTATAATTATATGACAGTATAGGCTACGAAATGTTGAAGGACATCCTTGGGTAATATTTTCAGAACGCTCTTGATTTTGTCGAAACTAATTCCACATTGCTCGCCCGATAAATAAGCTATTGATCGTTCATTACAAATGTAAGTCCGCCATTTTTAATTTTTAAATAATATATATCTATCATTATGTGGTATCATCAGAAAGCCTATTTCATTATGGGTTTCCATTTGAATGCACGGCAGCCAACTAACAAATGACTCCCCAAATGATAAGGGTATGACTATGTTTATGTCCAATAAAGTGGTATCCTAAAGGTGTAAACGCCAGTGATAATAGTGAGTTTTATTTGCAACACTTTTCAAGATGTGACATATTTTGGTCTATATACAAATATAGACAATACTTCAAACCTTAAAAGGTAGTCACCGATTTCTGTTCCTTCATATGGTGTGATTTATTACACTCCTCCAGAAACTAATATATATATATTATCAAGTTAATCTATTTTTTGAAATGATTTTTATGAGTGATGATGACGTAGAAACGTTACGAGGACATCGATGGTAAATTGTGATTTCATTTTTTGCAGTTAAATAACGTCACATTTATTCTGCAGTCAATAAATAATCCCGATTTTCTTCTGTACACTGATTTGCGTCCCTCTGAAACGCCGTTTCGTTTTCATTCAATCATCTCAACGTGAATCCGTGGACAAAGGGCAAAACCGACTACTTGATTCAAGCGACTGTAGCCCGGTCTATGCCTAACCGATGTAAATGATCTTGCAGCAAATAAAAGAGATGATACCACATATGTTTAAGGTATAATTATATTACTTTCTTCCAAAATGGCGGACAAATCGTCTCTTTTTTACGCACCTTTAAGATTGGTCTTGTTATTCGGCAATCTGTGTAGACGGCGGATGATCAAAATCAACATTATGTTTCTGATGTGAAATTAGGGAGATATATGGTACCGAAAAAAAAAAAAACACGAGCGAACCAATAATGTTTAGTGATTATTTTGGAAAATATAGTGCATGTATTGGTGCACTGCAACAAAATAGACCTACTTCATTAACACTGATTATTTAATGAGGTTATCAGGTCACAGTTCTGCCACTTTTTCAACCACAGACGTACTGATGCCTCTTCCGTATACTGTCACTTCGTTCTACTGCTGACCAGGCTGAAATGACGGGGACAGGGAGGGGGACGCATGTGACCCAGATGATGATAATGCTGGGAAGAGGGCTTTAGCTATGTGTTTAAGGAACGTAATATAGTCCCTTTCCCAAGAAATGTATTCGCGATAGTTTTAAAGCTTCGATTTCTTAACATGCTTTATGAATATATTAGAGAAATAGACATTAACAAGATATGTGTTATGTTTTTTTTATTCTTTTCAGATAAAATTCTTTTATCGTAAAGGGTAATTAACTTAGGCTATATGGCATGTTAAGTTTGATTTATTTAAAATGTAGTTCAAGAGTTTAAATTGGTCATCAAACCCCAAAACAAAAACATTCATCCTCAAGACAACGAACAAATCGAGCAAATAAACATACTTAATTTGAACTTTATTTCCCATATTTTCAAAAGGCATAATGCAACAACACATAATTATAGTAACCAAAACGATTACCGTGACAAAATGGAGGTAGGCGTCCAAAAGGCCACAAAAGGCTTTTGATTTTACCTCGATATTATACGTTGCATTTCATTACATTTTTTTTTTTTTTTTTTTTTGTAATGAGAAATTTAAGAAAACGAGAAAATAGATCACTTTTATCCTCCAAAATCTTTTGAGTTATGAAACATTCCAGTTACATTTTAAATATTTTCTGAGCTCAATTTTTGAACAGTTCTAGCCAATATTTATTGTGTGTTACAACATGCATACTATTTTTTATATAACATGCGCTACAATGTTTGTGTTCCTTCTAACGTATTTACCCTTGAAATTTATGTTTTTTTCTGCAAAAATGAGTTAAAACATATTGGCGACTAATTAAAGATATTAATTTTAAGGAGCCAAATTTGTAAGAGGTTGTAATTTTCTGAATTCGTTGGTCATCGTGGTCAGTCTGCGCTATATTTTACAACGAACGATAATGCAAAAGTCAGGGCTCATGCTAAGGATTTTTATTTGTTTAGCAATTTTTGCAACAGCTCTTGCTTTGATCATGTTGATAGAGCAAACGTACACAAATGTATAGGGAAAAATTGCTACACAATCTTAAAATTGCATAGCAAATGGCAGAAAATGTGTAGCAAACTGCTATGCTAAACAAGCTATCGAGAGCCCTGGCAACAGTGAATGTTTCCCACTTTAACCGCTTATGGAAGTCGTTTGTATACAATTTTTTGCATGGTTTGTAACATAAACACAATGCAATAGACATCGTCGTCGTCGTCATCATCATCATCATCATCATCTTCATCATATAGTAAAAACCCGTAGCTATAGTAATCTCACCATATACCAACATTAGAAATCAACGGGTTTCATGCAGTCGAATACGTATTCGACTCCTTAGAGCACAGCGAATCAAACATTTGTGGTTTGACAAACAATCGAACCACGTTCAGTGGCCATTTTGAATAAGAAAACAGTTGTTTCTTGGTATTTTAATACTGTCGTCAGTTAGTAACCATTCATGTCTTTAACATACACCACTTAAAATAGCCATTTCCTTTTATTTCATTTAATTACACGCATTCATAAGTAACTCAAACTTTCAAACGCCGTTTTCTCAGAACTAGCATTTATGCTGATTCGACACTATGCAGAACCCACGACGATATGTTAGATATAATTATATTACTTATTCAAAATGGCGGACACAATCGTCTCATTTTTACGCACCTTTAAGATTGGTCTTGTTATTAGTCAATATGTTCAATATGTTTCTGATGTGAAATTAGGGAGATATATGGTACCGAAAAAAAAAAAAAAAACACGAGCGAACCAATAATGTTTAGTGATTATTTTGGAAAATAATAGTGCATGTATTGGTGCACTGCAACAAAATAGATCTATATACTTCATTAACACTGATTATTTAATGAGGTTATCAGGTCACAGTTCTGCCACTTTTTCAACCACAGACGTACTGGATGCTCTTCCGGATAACTGTCAATTCGTTGCTAATGCTGACCAGGCTGATAATGACGGGGACAGGGAGGGGGACGCATGTGACCCAGATGATGATAATGATGGTAAGAGCTTTAGCCTATGTGTTTATAGGAACGTAATTTAGTCTCTTCCAAAAGAAATGTATTCGCGATAGTTTTAAAGCTTCGATTTCTTAACATGCTTTATGAATATATTAGAGAAATAGACATTAACAAGATATGTGTTATGTTTTTTTTATTCTTTTCAGATAAAATTCTTTTATCGTAAAGGGTAATTAACTTAGGCTATATGGCATGTTAAGTTTGATTTATTTAAAATGTAGTTCAAGAGTTTAAATGAGTTAATCAAACCCAAACAAAAACATTCATCCTCAAGACAACGAACAAATCGAGCAAATAAACATACTTAATTTGAACTTTATTTCCCATATTTTCAAAAAGCATAATGCAACAACACATAATTATAGTAACCAAAACGATTACCGTGACAAAATGGAGGTAGGCGTCCAAAAGGCACAAAGGCTTTTGATTTTACCTCGATATTATACGTTGCATTTCATTACAGGCGTCTTAGATGACGTGCCGGATAATTGTCCATTTGATGTCATCCAGACCAGGCGGATAATGATGGCGATCTCGAAGGCGATGTGTGTGACCCAGATGATGATAATGACGGTGAGTCAATATGGAAACTGGTTTCTCTATTCTTTTCTTACTATTTCGATAGTATTATTTAAATTATGTATTGGATATTTAATGTGAAAATGTTTTCTTAAGAAACTTAAGTATATATAAGAATACCCGGGTCTAATCCCCCTTTTCAGCATTACTTCAAGTAACATCACCTGTCACTTTATTGCGAATAACTTATAAAGGAAGTACAATGCCATTATTGGAATGCTAATGTTATTCTTCTGTGCACATTTAAACATTGATAAAACTATAATTTTCGTCATCGCCATATAGTGGATATAGAAAAAACATTCCAGCTGTACAGAACGTAACACCTAACGTAAACACCATTTAAGCTAAAAGAGGGGAAAAGTAAAATGCCCTGATCATTGTTCGACACCATTTGTATTTAGAGATCGGTCGAGTGCAGATCGGTCGGAATAAAGCCAATCTCGTTGAAACATATGCCGCGCGGCGCAATTCATTTCCCATTGAAAAGCGTGTTCCGAAGATCTGCATTCGACTGTTATGTTAAATAAAGCACTCGTGTGAGGAACGGCTGGGAAGAATAGCCCAGATAACATGGAGATATTGGGCCAATATAGGCCAATATATAATCTAATATCGGGACCAGTATGGCACAGTTATCTGTCCCAAAATATATTTGCTCATCGGCCCAAAATTGGAACAAATTGGGCCAGGGGCCATTGGTGGCACAATAGGGGGCAATTCTTGGTAATAGATATTGAACCGATATTGGGAATATTCAATATTTTTCATTGGCAAAATAAATTATATTTTCAACCTGCTTTATTTAAATAAATTAATTTAATATTTGAGCTAGTCAAATAGTTTATTTTTTTATGAAATTGGTATTATATAGTATAATATTTTTGAAATATTGTGTTCTGATCAAAACAATCGTCCTTGAGAGATTTTAGCGTATTTCTGTATGTTTTATTGTTTTCACCCTGCTATTTTAGGCAAACAATTAGCATTAAGACAATGTTGGGCCAACGTTATCCCGATAGTTGGCTCTATATTGGCTGGTGGTCGATTGCCAAATGATGCGCCAATGCTAAATATTAGACCATTAAAGGATGCGATATGAAGCCGACTTTATCACATTGCCAATGGAAAACCAATAGTGGCCCAATAATTACGTTAGCCACGTGATGCCGATTCCAAGATTACCGATGGGGGAGGGGAACATTGTTGGGCCAATATATGCGTGCTATCAGGGGAGTCTTAGGTAGTGAGGGCGTATTTACATATGATACCTTAGTAGCCATGTGTCATACGTGATGCGTGTACTTATAAGTGAAACGTGGATTTATTTTTATTCCATTGTTCAAAAGAAATTACAAAAGAATTTAGTCCATTTTTCTACCTCCGTGCAATGATGTCATAACCTTGAAGCAGCTTTTACGTACGCGTCAAGATATGCCGTCTTTGCGCGCGCGTGTAAAATCGCCGTCACTTTAAGCCACCCATCTCGCGCTGATGTCACTGCATGGAGGTAGGGAATGGAGCAATACAAGTACAACACACGCCTCGTGCATATCTTAACTTTTACTTAGTGACATACAGGAGAGTACGTTCATTTGTAAGGTCTAACTAAAATTAATTGGCTATGTGTGAAAACGTCTTACTCTTAAAATCGTTAAATATGATCTAAGGACTATCGGAGGATTCTAGATAAAATTTGACCAGATTATAGTCAAGTTCTGATCAAATTTACAAGATTTCCCAGTAAATGTGACTAGAAAACCTCGTAAGATTATATTTTATTCGGTATCTAGTCATAAGTGGCGAGGTATTTTTGAGAGATAAATTCTGCTGCAATACTACGACATTGCCGTGTCTTTTCAGGTGTTTTGGATGATATTGACAACTGTCAGTTTACGGCCAATCCTGGTCAAGACAATTACGATGGGGATAGTATGGGCGATGTATGTGATCCGGACGACGACAATGATGGTAAATGTACTATAGTTGTCCTCTTTTCCATTTAAAGGCCTGTGATAGGGCAGGTTTTGATGCATCTTGTGTACTTTTTGGAAAACAGAAGAGTAGTCTTTTGATTTATTTTTTCTGTAAACTTAAAACGTCCATATTAAAAATGTCCATGAATGTATATACAACCCCTCGTAATTCCATTCCCAGCAAATGAGTTATTAACAAAAAACCTATTGTGTTAAAGAGTTATTTTTCAAAAGTTCGCGCTTCATACTTTATATATTATTACCTTATTACTGATTTTGTTATTATCACTTGCAAAGAAGCTGAATTGTCAATACAACCAGGGGATCATTATGTTTTGTTTTGCAAGAAGAGATTAACTTTTTTTAAATCGATCGTCGCTAGCTGTCAACATAACTGCATTTCCTTGACCTCTCAGGTTGATAAGATTTTCCAGTAATCGCTGTTTTCTTTAATTGTATCTTGAAGGCATTGAAGATGATACGGACAATTGTCGGTTTTATGTAAACGTAGCTCAGAAGATAATGATAATGATGGTGATGGTGACTCTTGTGACAACGACGACGATGGTGACGGTTTGTATAGTTGTAATTAAAAGAACAAGACCGCGCCAAAAGTCCGCGAGTTCTTTTGCAGAATATGTGTCATATTGGGATCATTCATAAATTTTTAAAATGCAAATCAGTCACTTGTAAATCGGAGAGTTAGCATTTTACTCTCCTTGGCTTACATACTATTTGTTTTTGTTAAAAACACTAAATCAGTTGGATATTTCTTTGAAATGATCAAATCTCGGGGATAGATGTAAGGAACATATTTCGAGCAATTCACGATTGTTATACTGTGATGCAGGGTGTAATACCAGGAGCAATAAAATGCTAAACACATGTGTCTTCTTTGAACCGGAACCGTATCACAGTGTTGATGTTTATTTATTTATTATTTGTTTTATTCTTTTTTTTTGTCTGGGATAATAACCGTAATTTTAACCGAATGTGATTAGTTGCCAAGACAAGCTGCAAAGTTCAGCAATGTACGAGCGTATATAACAATTAAAAATTCAAAAACGTTAATTTCTCCAAATATGCTGAGTAATTGACTTTTCCAATATTTGCAAAATATGATGCTACGTGACATACTTACATTCTTCGATTCATTTTTTAGTTATCGCAGAGACAATAATATGTATATCCACATTCCTCAACCCCATGCACGTTTTCAACAGGAAAATACACCATTTGTATGTACTATGTTATTTTACTGACCAAGTATGTCAAGTATGTCAAGCAATAAAAAGAAATTTAGAGGTGCTATTAATGCGATGACACGTACCAAGTTTATTGGTTTATGCTCAATGCATTTTGTAGTCATCATGGAGACGCCAAAATTGACACACATACCATGCATCAACCTTAACCAATAACAATTTACTCCATTTTATGTCATTGGCGGATTGTAACAAAGAAAAAACAAATGTCCACGGTAATTTCAAGAGAGCACGTCCAAGAGACCACGTATGGTCCAGTGGAAAAAGTGCAGGACTCGTGATCATTAGGCCGTAAATATCGCGAGGTCAACGTGTTTGTGTCCCTGGGCAAGATACTTAATCTCAATCACCTCGTCAACCCAAGCGAAACTTGGGGAGCTGCTATGGGGAATATTACAATCTAAGTTCTGATAGGCATGTGCGCTTATAAGGCATGTCGTTGAGCCGCGCCACCTAGATGAAGCTAAATGATTGTGACGATTTCTTGAAGGCGGCCTAATAATAATAAATTTGTCAACCAAGCTTTGAGACTGTTTACGGGGATAAAGCGCTATATAAAAACTGGTTATTATTTCGAAGGTCAAAGTAAAAAATCCGACTATAATATTGTGAAAAATATTGTCAAAATCAATATGTAATTTAAGTGTCAAAGTCAAACTCGCCAAAGTAATATTTTAAAGGTCAAAGTCAAAACGAAATATGTATTTTCAAAGTGCTATGACTAAATAACCTATGTTTACGTAATCATAGTAAAGAAATCCGTGGAGAAAAGAACCAACTGTCTATAGGTTAATATACTATTTTGAAAATTAAATACACAGGTGTTTTAGATGCCTCGGATAACTGTCAGTTTACAATGAATGTCGGACAGTTAAACACAGACGGTGATGGGCAGGGTGACGATTGTGACGATGATGAATGACAACGATGGTAAGAGCCGTATACAGTGAGTCTCAAAATATTGTACTGTGATTCTCATTACTTGCGCCCTCTATGAAATCAATCAACTGTGTTTTTTTTGTCAAAATATAGTCTAATCAAATTTCTTCTTATCCTGCAAAAATCCCAAAATTCCACAAAGAAGTTATGCCAATATCGTCAGTTACGCAAGACCATGCCGTTCAATTTCTGCCAATGGGATTTACACAGTAAAGGTGTGAGGAGAGGAAAGTTGGTATGAGCATTTTAGCATAAATAACTCTCTTACCATAAATCGTTGATTGCATAGAGTGTGCTTTCGACAAAACTGGAGCATTTTTGTTAAGTTGACCCCGGTATCACGCAGGCCTGTACACATGAATTTATGAGGTGGGGTAACGTCGAAAAAGTAGATGGGGGGATCTGTGCTTGGAAGTGATTTAAGAAAGGGTCTATTCCTCATGTTTTTTGAATATTTTGATGCCATTGTTTGCTCTCATAAAATGACAGTGCCCAAATTTTCAGATAGCCGCTTTTCTTCTGCTAGGTGGACATTTTGTACAAGTAGGGGAGGCATAGACTGCCAAATACATGCATAGAATGATGCAAAAATAGACACGAAAATGTTCCTTTTTCTCGTAGGGATACTTCATAAGCTCCTCCGCTGGTTCACCGGTCCATGGCGGCTGGATCGTGTTCCATTGTTTAGAACAATAAAGATACTGCTTCAAACCGGAAAGAACCGACGTGAACCGATTAGCATCCAGTTGTTTTGTGGTTTTGAAGCATTCCCTAATTGATAACGTGCGTATAAGAAAAGTGTCACAGAGAGTCTGCAAATTGAGCTCTCATTTTGAAGCATCCTGAATTTTGAAAGCATGTCCCACATATAAAAGATCTGGAAGTAGACAAAATGAAAAAGCTGATACTACTTTTAAATACGTTTTCCCTGTTTGCAGGTGTTGATGATGACGTTCCTGACAATTGCCCACTTAATATTTAATAACAAGCAGCTGATAATGATATATGACGGCTAGCGGTGCCTCTGTGATGCCGACGATGACAACGACGTTAACAACTACCCTTACACTTGTTTGATTTGAAATATTTGCCGGTTAGAAAAATTGACAATAACATCATATACAGTTAAGGAGTGCGCTTGCGCAGATTTATATGATCCGTTTTTGGAGTAACAGAGATTTGGACATGGCATCAAAAGTACAACAACATTAACGTTCCTTGAAAACAAACTAATCCCATTTCCAATGGTATTAGTATACATTACAACATTAAATTAATACATAGATCATAATAAATCAGCTTCCACTCGCAATAACCCAGGCCACTGTCATCAATTAGATTACTACTCGAACATGAAAAGATGTACCCATGGGCGTATCCAGGCCTTCCAGGATCTCGCACACCCGATAATTCGCTCCCTCCGTGGTGAGTTCATGGTCCAGTGAAATATGTTTTGCTCATAGAATTTGCGCTCGGACCTTGTGGTGAACAAGAGCGTGAATAGGATTAAAAAACGCATGAAATGTGTATCCAATCCGTGTGAAAGCAGATATAGTCCCGGTAGATAAGCCATATTCCGGGCTCCATAGACAAGAACGGAATAAAGCGTGAAACTAATTTTATTTATTTATTTTATTTAAACTTTCTTTAGGCGGGGTAGCCCCTTCAGTGACAAGAGCACTGATTTCCAAAGGAGGCCCTGCATATACACATTGTACACATACATGTATAAACATTAATATAAAATAATAACATTTATTTCAATACAGAATAAAATACACAATGAGTATAAATGAACTACAGAGATATCTACAGCAGTAACTAAAATATTAAGCTTTATGAATACGATTCTACAGCAGTACAAAATAAGCGTATGTGGGATTACAATGTAGATGTTTTAAGCTGAGTAAACTCAATTGATTATAATTACAAGCGGATATCTGAAGGAGACTGTTCCATATTTTGGGTGCCTCATAGGGAAGTACGTTTTCCTGCATTTAGATTCCAAGGTGGTTCATACAAGAGTTTGTGGTTTGACTTATGGTAACCCTTAAACTGAACTGAGTGCATAAAAGTTGACTGTAAGAAAGGTAACTGGGCAGGCCTTTGGAAGCATTTTTAAAAATAAGCATTGCATATGTTATATAACCGAAATCATTAAGTTTGTTTTCCACGCAGTGTCACATCATATCTTTACGGAGTTCTAATGTCAGCTTATAAACTTATACAGCTACTCTATTTGAAGAATTTGCAGTGAATTCATAAGATCATTAGTACAGTTAGACCAGACAGGGCTGCAATAGTCAAGATGTGGCATGACAATTGAACTTGCAAGCATAGCCAAGAGTATCTTTGGAATATAATATTTAATTCTTCTAAAAATACCATAAACACACACCACTCTTAGATACATGCAGAGATATGATTGATATGACAGACCAGTAACATCAAAGATCAAAAATTCTCACCAGATATTTAAACACTGTTCAACCCTTTCATAGTATCATTATTACGTGCAGAGAAAATTTTGAATTATTGAGAAATGAACATGTACCAGACCACCATAAACTGTGGTTTTCTTGGCATTCAAAGTGATTTGTTATCATCAAACCATTTAGAAATTTTTGCATTAAATTTGACTGCAGTTTCAAATTCAAGAGTGTGTGGGTTGTCTGAAGTCAAAGAATGGTTGTATCATCACATACAAGTACTTTTACAGTTAACACTATCTGAAAGATTATTGACAAAAAAACTAAAAAAATAAAAACATGAAGCGCCCAGAGTATAAAGCCTTGTGAATCCAATGTTGATATGGTTGAAGTCAAAAGAGTATGTAATGTTTACTGCCTGAATTCTGGTCCCTGAATGGATCGAAACCACTTAAGTGCGAACAGTAATCCATTTTGTTAGAAGTTTATCAATGAGAAGAGAATGGGTAACACAGTCAAAAGCTTTCTTCAGGTCGGAAATTGCTCCTGTTGAACGACCTTCATCTATATTTTTCAAAATAAAATCTGTACATCAAGCAAAGTATGGCTTGTGGAATGATTGGCACTGAAGCCTGATTGTTATCAGAAAGAAGGTCATTGGAATACAATTGATTATGCACAGCTCTTTCGATGCTTTTTTAGAAATAAGTTGCAGAACGGAAATATTCCGATAGTTTCCCACATCTGACTTGTTCCCAGTTTAAATATAGAGGGGTACTTTGGGCTTGTTTTTCCATTCTTGCTGGCCGGAAAATCTGATGTACTAGAGAAAGGTACAATAACAGCAAGAGAATTACAATATATGAGCTGCCAGCTTAAGAAGTTTTACGCTGAAACCGTCAAATCCGGGAGACTTGTTCTTAGACATATCACATATTTGCTTAGAAACCAACTCTGGAGAAACATTACAAAAACTACAAATAGCACACAAGTTAGATTGAAAATTATTGTAGGTGATGTGCTATTTGCCTTATGTGCCATCATCAAACGTATACTGCAAGAGAAGAACCATAGAAGTGGAAATATTTTATGAAAGCATTGCAGTATCTTTGGCTGAAGATGTGACAACCATCATCAGTCTAACAGAATTGGAAGTATGATGATTTGTTTAGGTAGGTCAAGCGTTTTGAGAGTAGACCACCAATTTTTTCATTTATTTAGCTTTTCAGCAATAGAGGCAGAATAGAATCTCGTTTTTGGAGAAAGTTGGACTCATCTTGTTTGGCTTTATTGCGATAAAATTTAGCCATAGCCAATCATGGGCTCATTAAGATTTATGAGCTCTAGCGAAAAAATAGCACGGTCTTTGCAAACCGTCAGAAATTCACTATTATCCCTTCTGGTTGTTGAACCTTTCACACTTTTTTCTCTGACTGGTGCATGATCCCACAATGCTTTACAAACAAATCTTTCCAAATTCCAAGCAAATCAACATCAATTATGAGTATAACGTATCCCAGTTATATTTCTAATAAGTATTAACATTCACTTCATTAAAATTCTTATATGATCTAGTCTTGTAATTCTAGGAGGTGGCTTGATATGTGTATGCAATTTACGAACAACATAAATAAGTGGAAGGTCACTGAGACCTATACCTATGAACTACCTGGATGTAGAAATTGTTTCCTGGCCAAACACAAAAAGCCAAGATCAATAATTGTTTTACTCTTTCAGTAGACTTGTATAGTCATTTATCAGTTAGTGAGCTTTGAAGGGTTAGGATAGTAGATACCTTATAATGGAGAAGAGTTACAAATATCAAAGATTAAAGTCACCTACAATAATATATCATCATAAATAGAAGCACAATTTTGAACATACAATCATTTTGTCAACATAGATCAGCTGGCATCAGGAACACGATAGATGTGCATCAAATAATTGTTTTAGTTTTTGTGGAGATGAATTCAATCCACAAGCTTCAACATCATTATGAGAAGATCGCTAATTTCACTGAATTATACATTCCTTAATAATACACGCAATGCACCATGACTTTGGTATTTTCGATCTATTCTACATAAATAATAATCATCAAGTTTCATCAGTTCACGTACACTCAAATATCACTGGTGAGCCATGTTTCTGTTAAACAGAGAACTCCATGTTGTTGGCTGTGAAGAAGATATTTACATAATCACTTTGTTTCTTAACCTAACGAATATTGAGGTGTTGATCTTTACACTACTCCTACCAAGAAAACAGTTAAGATCAATAATGGTTCATCACAGAAAGGAAGTTCATCGAGGCATGTCCTATAGAAACAAGAATTCTCCACCAGTACTTGTAGCATTTATCAATAGTTACACAATTAACATAAAGGACAAAGAACCAACTGAAATGCATGAAACTGTATGCTATTCTGTGCTTGTGTTAAGTTTAGCAAGTACAAATACCACTACAGTATATCAATTAGAAGCTTTTTCAACTGAAAGGGTGAAGGAATGAATTTTGACAAAGTTTAAACATTCCATTTTGTGATCATGCCTATTATGATTTATACTATACACTCCAAGTTATTATTGAACCTATGGGAATTGACATTTTCATCTCCCTGAATTAAAGATTTAATTTGCGTTGCCTAGTAGAGATGGGGGTCATTTACATCATGATTCAAAGCAAAGCAACATAGTCAACATTCATACACACTTTTTGTAGGAGGACCTAAATTTGCAGTGTACACATTGACAGAGTCTGAAATGTCCTTCAGGTCCGGTTTTCTTTGAGATGAAATCCCAATGTGAAATCTGATGATTGCTGTAATAAAGTTACTTGCGAGAATGTATGTTCCAGTTCGTTTAGAAATGAAGGCCAAGGGGAGGGGGAAAGTTTTTATAACTATAATCATTACTATGAAGGTCAACTTGCTATGGTCACACATGTCCTTCATTCGGGCATTATACTCACTGTAATCCATGCATTATTTCCCGGGGTTGTTCTGTGGGGTCAGTGAGGAAATAAAGATCTGGGTCGCAGGTTCAGTGCTTGTAATAACAGTTACAAGGGTCTCAAGTAGAGTTAAACACTCACTGGTCCATCGTATGATCAATGTGTTGTTAGTTCGCTAGATGGTAGTATACCTGGCGGTTGGTTGTTCTTCTTTGAAAAAGCTGGGGCTAACTTCTCCGATTTCAAGCTTTGTTCCTGGATACACCTATTCACACTTGTACCTGTTTAAGATGGCGCGACCCACAAGGTGTTTAGGAATCGAATCTCCTAAACTAGTACAGTCGATTTAGGTCTTTTGCCTTGGCTTGGGGGGGCATCAGAAGTAGGGGAAGTTGGTTGTAGCTTTGCCCTTGCCCTTGGGGAGGGTTCTGATTTGGTCCGTGGTTTTGGAATTTGGTCTAGACTGTGTATGATCCTACAGGTTTGGGATATCAGAATCTGTAGGTAACTCCTCTACATTAAGCACACTGATGTGGTGCTGGTAGGAATTGTAGGCACAAAAGTTTCAACAGCTGTTCGGTGCTGTGTCTGGAGCAGATGGTGGTGGCTCTATACAATCACTGTAGTGATTGGGGGAAAAAGTTTCAACAGTTGATGCAGATGCTAGAGTAGATACTGTTGGCTCCGTTGAGTGAATGTCATTTGCAGTCTGAGTTGAGGTAGAACAGGTTGAAAGAAGGGTAGAGTTAGTCTGACACCCGTCTCACATAGAGTAGGTACAAGGGGGCAAGCGAGGTTTAGTTTTGTGTTCCCAACTGAAATAATGTAGGTGTCTCTGTAGGCTTTGGGGTGGATGAAATTGGGGGGGGGGGGGGGGGGGGGGAAGGAGTACAATTCATCATACTGTCCATTTGCACAGAGAATTCACAATTTGCAGGGTAGACTGCTTGCACAACGTGCTGATTATAATTCTTATTTGTCATTTATTTCTGGAGCATAGAGTACCCAAGCTTTGTACTGAGTTCCCTGTACAGAAATAGTGGAAGTTGAAGTGTAGATTGTGATAGTTTTGCTATGGACTCTGGGGGACTTGAAGATAAGTCCGCGTTTGCCTTTGTCGTATAGGTGGACCCTATCTGCTCCCTACTGATACAAAACTTCATCTATGGTCAGGATCAACTGAAATGGTTGTAGACTTTGCCTTTCTTGGTTTTCTCCATTTGTCTCCATATATTTCATTATTAGTTAACCCAGCAATGGGGTTGTTTATGATGCTGTGCAAGGTTACTCCATGCGGATCCAATAGTTCTGTTGAGTGAGGAGCCATGGTTTAATTAGGAGGCTATTGTCCATGAAGAGAAGATGGCTGGGAGTCAAGCAGAAGTCACTGGTGAAAATCTAATGCTCTGGATGCAGTTCACAGATCCCTTGGTAGAAAAACACCAAAAATGTTCTCAAAATACATTCGAATTTCAAAATTGCATATCCATGTGAGATACAAAATGATGAGTCGAATCCAGATGTTTAGCCTGTTACAGTGGTATAAAATTCATGTAATCACATTCCTAACAAGGCTGAATGAATTGATGAAATTGCTGGGAGCCACAAATGTTGTGTGTGTGCCCATGTCTAGTATTCTGTCCTGATACATAATGTTGCGTAAAGGTCAACTGAATCGATTGCCCTATTGTTCACCATTGTTCCCGGACCTATGATACGCCGGGCAATGGTTACTTCTACACCGTACTCTAACTGCGGACCTATCCAACCCTTTGATGGGATCGGTGTCATATAGACCGTGTCCTTGTTTACTGAGTGTCCTACCACACATCTGTCTTTGTGTTCTCCATTGAGTGCTGTATACGTTATTTGTTTTCAGCACTGTACCCAAATGGCCTCGTCTACAAGGTCACGGTTTATTCTGTTCATATTGCCATGGGGGACCGGTGTAAAAGGAGATATAATCCACTTGGACAGTTTAAATAGGCCGCCATCTTGAAATTCGTGATTGCTGCTATCTATTGCTGCTGCAGTGTCTCATTGTGTTTTCTGAACTCCTCTTGCTGGACCTTATTTGGTGGAGGGATATTGGTGTTATGGCGTTTAGGCTCTTGAAGGGAATATTTCGAAATGGGGTAGACTGTGAAGGGCACTGTAGGACCAGGGGCGCTACATTTTGGCACTTTTAGAATTTGGTTTTCGGTTCGGGGGCCAATATGTATTGGGCATGCCGGTGTCATATATTACAGCTTCCGTGTGACTGAGTGTCCTACCACACATCTGTCTATTGTGTTCTCCATTGAGTGCTGTAGCATCATTTGTTTTCAGCACTGTACCCAAATGGCCCGGTATACAAGGTCACGGTATATTCCGTACATGTTGCTATGGTAGCTTAGGACACTCTCTCATGGGGGACACTCAGTTTCTTTACACCGGGTTTCGTGCTTTTGCCACTGGCCCTGTCCTTGTTGTCCAATATTTCTGGTAATTAGAAGCCATATAACCTTGTATGCCGAGTAACGAACATCACGCACAGTTTTAGTTACAACGTGATAAGCGAAAAAGGTGGGATCTGAGGAGAAATGGTCTTTAAAATGTCGTTTAATGTAAACAACTACAACATTATATATTAAAGGCAGAACATTTAATTTCGAAAAAAAAATCACATATTTTATGTCTTCTTGCAGGTGATTTAGACGGAGTCGATAATTGTCCATTTGAAAGCAACGCTATGCAAGAAAACAACGATTTGGATAGTCTAGGAGATGCATGTGATGACGATGATGATAATGATGGCAAGTAACAATTATTACAATATTCTTTTAAACAATAACATCCTGTGTGATTTTAACTACTTAGTTCTCCAGGTAGACAATGATGAATATTTATTAATCTTTCCATGGAGATAGCCAGCGCACACAAGCGATGGACACCTTTCGGACCTAACACCTATAGATTATATCCCCCCTCTATCAAGCCATACTTGATAGCTCAGTTGGTTAGAGCGCCGTGCTAGTAATACGTCGGAGGTCGCCAAGTGCACATGTTTTTTTTCAACACTTGTGTGCACTGGCTATCTCCAGGAAAGATTAATAACTATTCAATAACAACCTGTGTTTAATATACTCTTGATTTCTTGATTAAGTTATCACGCGTGATTTTGAGGTGTGCAAATATTTCAAAATATAAAATCAACCTGGATTCTGATCCCAAGAACTAAAATTTGTTGTGAAATACAATTGTCATTTAACATCAAGCAATAAGAATCAAAACTCATGTTTCCTGACCATTGTCTTCTCCTCGTGTAATTCATCTAGGTATCAAATAGCTATAGACAATTGTCCAATGACATCTAACGTCGGTCAACAAAACAACGACGGAGACGCAGATGGTGACGCATGCGACGATGATGATGACAATGATAGTCAGTATATCATATACTTTAATTTCATAATTCTGTTACAATAACCAAAATGTAAAACGCTCACGCTTGTTTTTGATAGAACACTTTTGTTTTATTACACAAGTATGTGACTTTTATTTTTTCAGCTATTTTAGACGGTGCAGATAATTGTCAATTTGTATCTAATATGGACCAAGAGAATAACGACAATGATGCAGAGGGAGACGTGTGTGATGATGATGACGACAATGATAGTAAGTTTGCTATAGCTCTGTTTTTCCACCAGGTATTTTAAGTTGCTTTAATTCTCGGAGTAAGTTTTGCGCTTTTTCTGTTGAAATTAATCTTAGAGTTGGTGTTGCAATATATGCTACTTTATTTCAACGTATGGCAAATGACATTAAAATCATTGTCTATGTAGACTTGAACGACGGTATGGACAACTGTGAATTTACGCCGAACACGATGCAAGAGAATTTCGACATGGACCCGCTTGGCAATGCATGTGATCCCGACGATGATGAAGATGGTATGCAGCTTACATATTTGCATATTCAGCAATATGTGATGACTTCTTTTGTATTTTTTTGTTTAAAATTTGTTCAGGGCTAACTGTTTCACATTCATGCCCCCCTGTCCCGGTTTCATGAAACCGCGACGGTACAGACGGTACATGCGTTACAAGGATATTTTTTAAATTCCAGTGGTGTTAAGTTTCGCATCTTTAAAAGTTGATATTTCTCTTTTTAGCGAGCAGCTGTTTCTCTCAATATGCAATAGATAAAGCCTTAGGGGCCAGGATATTAATGAACGCCAGAATGAGAGCCTATTCTTCAACTCACAGATTTTAGGCCAGTTACTTTAATAATTTAAAATCCCCTATATCTGGCGAACAAATCACAGTAAAAAATTATCGAAAATGAATTGTTTTCCCGCGGCATGTTGTACTTCGCAAATTAACGAAAGCGGTCAGAAACTTATTTAAACCTGTGGATATTCATCATACCGTTATTTTCCCGAAAGTGGTCTCTGGACACTTGCGGAGAAAAATAACGGCCTGATTAATATTCATGGTTAAACAAAAAGGACAATTGAACAAAGGAAAATTCTAGAAACACCTCAGCCCAGGAGATACAAAGAAAGAAATAAACAATAGTGAAAGAACTAATAACTCAATATAAAAGCTCATTGTGAACATCGGAGTACCAAAGTAGTGATTGCAAGTCATGCATGTTTCTTGTTCACTCTTTAAAAGGGACAATCGAAACATTCTACTCTTTTATGATTGAAATAAAACAACGTTGTAAGAACTGGTGATTCAATACAAAAGCTTAATATGATTGTCGGATTACCAATCAGCCAAGATAGTGATTAAAAGCCATGGAAATATTTTCTATTCTATTTTAAAAGATAATTTAAACATTTTGCTTTTACTTTAAAATTGTAACAATTGAACAATTACTTCCCGTAACGCCAGATCGCTGAATACAGGATTTAAAAAAACAAAACTAAGGGAAAAGCTTATAAAAAGTGAAGGGAATCTCTACCTTTGTTTTCTTTATATAAGCGCAATCGAGTACTAGTGATAGCTGTAAGACATAACCCATTTGGGAATGCCTCAGATAGGTTATCTTCTCAGCTACAACTTTGAGCACTAACCTGCGTTGACCAGCATTCGATAGTTGCACCGCGGATATTAAACACTCTATCGAGATCTCAAATTCGTGGTGTCAGAATCCGGGGTCAGATATACATTTGAAAGGGTTATTTGAACTGTACCTACTTAAATGTTATCCAAACCTGCCTACTAAATCACGATTAGATCCTCTCAGTCATTTTTCCAAGCTCAAAATGCCCATTTTGTGTCTAAATTGCTAGTGTTAGGTCAGATCAACACCCTATGTCATAAAAGACACTATAGCATTTAAAGCGGTCTTGATGATGACATTTACGACTCTTTTGTTTACTAAGATTAGATAGTAAACAAATGCAGAAAAAATCGTCATTTCTTGACAAATACGGCGTGTTAGGCTTAGCCACTTACAGAGGTCTTTATTACAACCATTTCCAATATACAATGGCAAAAAATGGACTTTGATGAAAAATAGGGGGCGCGATTTGTTTTAAAGAAATCGCTGATAGTGACTTTAACCAATCAAAAGATAATATTTTCAACAGATGGGACCGTTTCTATATCAGATCATTCTTTTCCCCACAATAAGATTATCTCTCCAGAAGTACAAGTCATTGAGGTCCAAGTTGTTCTTCCATATTCTTCCCCTGTACTATAGGTATTTTGGATGAAGCACCAGATAACTGTCCATTTATGGCAAATCCACTACAGGAAAACAATGATGGTGACAGTGAAGGAGACGACTGCGATGACGATGACGACAATGACGGTAACATATGTACCAGAAAAAAAACCCTAAAATCCTACCAAGTGACATTTGGGGTTTATTATGCTATATACCCTTTACCTACCCTGTATCGTGTGCTTTTTTAAAATTCCGTTAACGGAATAAAGTGCATGGTAGAGAGTTGGTATAATTGCTATAATAAATTATAATGTGGCAATATACAGCTCGACGAAAGGGCTCTAAAATGAAGTGAATTACTATGTCCTCTTAAGTTTATTTTGTTCAATAATCATGAATACAAAAAAGCCACGATGTTTTTGGTTCATAAGGTAAATGCACACATTTTAATGATATATTACAGATATTAAGTGATAATTAATATTAATAAGATTTCTTGATCACTAATTGGAATGCCTAAAAAAAACAACAAAATATCATATGTACACACTTTTCTTCCTGATTCCTGCAAAAAATTACCATTGCGTGATGTCATACTAACTGGAGATACATTTCTCTCAGAAAATATCTAATTTCAAAGAAAATAACATAATTTTGTCCAAATAAAAACTGATTTTTTCCCCATTTTTTGTACGCTATCAGTTTGGATTTATATAATACTCACAGTCTAAGGAAAATACAGAAATTGCTTCTCCTGCAAAAAAATACCATATCAATGTGACTTTCTTGCACTAACCCGACGAGTCGAAATCCCTTTTTTTTTTTTTTTTTTTTGATGAAGCACCAGATAACTGTCCATTTATGGCAAATCCACTACAGGAAAACAATGATGGTGACAGTGAAGGAGACGACTGCGATGACGATGACGACAATGACGGTAACATATGTACCAGAAAAAAAACCCTAAAATCCTACCAAGTGACATTTGGGGTTTATTATGCTATATACCCTTTACCTACCCTGTATCGTGTGCTTTTTTAAAATTCCGTTAACGGAATAAAGTGCATGGTAGAGAGTTGGTATAATTGCTATAATAAATTATAATGTGGCAATATACAGCTCGACGAAAGGGCTCTAAAATGAAGTGAATTACTATGTCCTCTTAAGTTTATTTTGTTCAATAATCATGAATACAAAAAAGCCACGAGGTTTTTGGTTCATAAGGTAAATGCACACATTTTAATGATATATTACAGATATTAAGTGATAATTAATATTAATAAGATTTCTTGCTTCTCCTGCAAAAAAATACCATATCAATGTGACTTTCTTGCACTAACCCGACGAGTCGAAATCCCTATTCTTTCTTTTTCAGGAATACCCGATCTAACTGACAACTGCGTGTTTATACCAAATTCTGGTCAGGAGAATTATGACGTGGACGCATCTGGAGATGTCTGTGATGACGATGACGACAATGATGGTAAGACTGTATTCTGCTCTATCATATTATGTTATCAAAATATCCGGATGACATTTAGTGACCTATGCAATTGATAGAAGGCACCCATGTAGATATTTCGTCTTCCTGTTGAAAACTACCAAAATGCCCATGTTACGTATACACTTATAACATCAACAAGTCTCTCTGCTGGAATGTTCTCTTATAGTTTTAAATCATGTGCTATCAATTTGACGTCACAAGGGACAATCTACCTTCTGTTATATACATTCTGTCATATATATGTGCCAATAAACGGGTACAAGAAATAAAGTGTAAGCGGCCCATGTTTGTGTAGAAAAAACGTGTTCGAAATGTAAAGCGTTTAAATAATAAGTAGCCCAGATCATTATTTAACACTTAACTGCATAAGGGGTTTGCACTTCCGTTAGTGCATAAGGGGGGTTCCTAGGGACCCATTCATTATATAACCACTTTCCCAAAGGAATTTTTAGATGAAATCCACCATATGTTAGAAGGATTCAAAGACATCAACAATTAAGAAATAGAAACTGAAAAAATTGTTCAGTAAGAAAAATTAGGGGCAAAACATTGATTTTAATTTTGCGTCAAAATGTGCGAAAAAGACACTAATTTGTTTCTGCATTTTCTACGGCACTGAATCACCTAGACTTTTGCTGATTGCTTTAATTGGTGAAGGATGAACTATATTTAACATATTAAGCACACATAGAAATGTCTCGTGCCATTTTATATTTTTTAGGTTTACTTGTATAATTTACCATAGGTTCCTACAGTAAACCGCTATACGATGTATATAAAATATTATGACACCAATGGCCTACTATACTTTCCAAGAATTGTTTGATTAATTATTTACTTTGTTTATGTCACTAGGTGTATGCATTATGAAAATCAGAATCACAGTAACTCTATTAAGATTTTTAATTTTTGTCATGGGCATAAGGGGGGGGGGCTCATTTTTAAAGAGACACTGGCACATTTGAAAAATAGTGCGCCCTCACGATTTTTCAAAATCGACATTTTTGCATGGTTGTAAAGCTTTTATATACAAAAGCCCTCACCCGAAATGATTAAGACCAAATCAGCTTCCTTATGGGTAAACAGAACGATTTGTAATTTAACGTCGCCGGCGACGTT
Organism: Ophioderma brevispina; assembly: GCA_023653785.1. NCBI lineage: Eukaryota > Metazoa > Echinodermata > Ophiuroidea > Amphilepidida > Ophiodermatidae > Ophioderma > Ophioderma brevispina. The sequence continues at coordinate 31,560 of JAMKCH010019943.1, read as the reverse complement.
AAATTCAGCAGACGACGAAAATGGCGTTTAACACTAGAACACGCACGCCGTATGCATGTTTCCCACGCTAAGTACACTGTTTGACCGGTCTATAACCCTTGTGGTTTTAATATCAGTGAGTACGAGTCAAAAATATTCATGTAATATACACATTTGTTGCTCAAAGTTATGGAAAACTTAAAAGTTGGCCTACAAGTTACCTAGATGTCTTTATCCTCATATCAATGTCCCTATCTGTTTTTGGGTATGTTATTTTTATGTGTAAAATACCTCTGTTCTTCCAATGGCCTAGACTATCATTTGAGAGCAAATTGAAGAAATTTCATATTTTGTGAAAATGTGCCAGTGCCGCTTTAACGCAAAAACGGCGCGATGGATTTGAATTTTTTTGCACCAATGGAAGCGCAACTAAAAGTTAGACAAATACAAAAAATATAAACCAAATATATTGCAGGGTTAAAAAAACGCCGGCCGAAAAACAAAAAATGGGTCCCTAGGAACCCCCCCCCCCCCTTATGCAGTTAAGTGTTAATCATTAATGTTGAGGACACCTTATGATGACAAACAATATTCTGCACAGTCTACATGGAACTGGATTGGTTTTGAAGCGTAAACTACTACAATGGTAATATATGATGTGAATGAATTCAGTATTATGCCACCACATCCTTCAACATGCACTTTTGTCCGTTGCGTTGAGGCTGTCGAATTCATAGGGTGTTAATACAAAATTCATTCCTATGATGGGTCACAAGATCGGCCACAAACTAACTCTTAGCCTGATTACTAAGGGCCTAAGTTTGTTTACAATGACAGGTATTCTTGATAATGCACCAGACAATTGTCCATTTGATAGCAATGCCGACCAGGACGATAACGATATGGACAACATGGGCGATGCTTGCGATAGCGACGACGACAATGATGGTATGTACAAAGAATTAGTGGTCATGGGGAAAGAACTTGCAAAAAAAATCTTTACATTAGAATAACTTACTTAATTTAGAGCAATATCAGAAACAGTATTTAGGTCTATTCCATGTTGTCTTCAAACGTTAACGTTAATTTAAAATATTTCAAGGCAGAAAATAAATGAAAAAGGGAATCTATATGAATTAGGTTGTATATAATTGTACTATTATAGGTATCGAAGACGAGTCTGACAATTGCCCGTTCGCCTCTAACATCGGACAAGAAGATAATGATGGCGACACGGAAGGGGACACATGTGATCTAGATGACGACAATGACAGTGAGTTCCTTTTCAAATCCGATGGCTTTGGCATGACTGTGACCATTATCGTTTAAAAGTCATGAATCTACCACTATTACCCTAGCGAAGATAATTTCCTATAACATGTTTTGGACGGCATAGCCTTAGTGGCGTATGCATGTGGCGTGTGGCTTACTCTGAATTTGAAAGAGTCCTGGATTCTCTTAAAGCTAATACAACCGTAGTCCTAATCATTGTTTTTGCTATAGAAGTGTGTTATTTTGAAAAGGTGATTTTTTCACCTTTGCTAGATTTTTCGTTGGCGTTGGCGTTGGTGGTGGCGGTGGTGGTTGTAGTGGTAGAAGTAGAAGTAGCAGTAGGGAGCAGCAGTTTAGTCGGGTATCGTAATACTCTTAAAAGTATTACCTTTCTAAATCTAAACATTTCTTTGATCATCAGCAATAAATGACGTAATCGATAATTGTCCATTTATGGACAACACATTACAAGAAAACAATGATTCCGATGGCCAAGGTGATGTATGTGATGATGACGATGACAATGATGGTAAGAACAATAATATTACTGATTGTAAGATCACACAATACTTATAATAATAGTAAATGGATCGGTATATAAAGCCACGTGAACCCATAACTTTCTCTGTGATTTTGGCCCTTAGACATGTTTAAAGAAAAACCTCCTTTGTAAGCTATACAAAAGATATCCAATGGTCAAAACTTTTCCTGCCAGACGATGGTATTGCATTTTTGCCTGGTCTGGTATATTTGTAATGGAATAAATCCAATTTTCAATTTTTGGTTGATTTTTTTTTCGAATCTCTTCTGTATTTATTTTTTCCTGGTATTAGGTCTGGAGGAATGGAATGAAAAACAGACAAAATATTCCACCGAAACCCATTCAACAACTTTAATAAAATACATAATACTAAAAAATTAATAATTTCCATAATATAGAAAAAAACATTGCTGATACGCATGTATGTACACAAAACAGAGAACGATCATTACATTTTCACGTAAACCATTATCAAAGGTTTTAGATCATTATAATAACATAGTAAAGAATCATTTACTTGCTAAAATTACATACTTCCTAATAGGCTTATTGGAATGAATTATTGCTTGACTTGCCTTTTTCTCCAAGTTTGTTACATGTTGTTACACTGACTCAGATATTTGCACTGCGGTAATGGTTTCGTTCTTTTTAAGGCCATTGATGTTGGGATTGTTGCCTGATGTCCTAGCTCAATGGAAGTGAAATTGGGCTATAATTCTCCCCATTCTTGATCACTAATATCGATTTTGTTGGACCTTTTAGTGACTTTATAGTGATTATAATTTTTCGTCATGAACCAAATTCACAGAATATAGTGGTTCATCTTTTTCATTAAATATCACGGAACACTGCCTTGCCCTTCACTAACATCCGCTTGAATCCTATCATACGAAAATAACGTTTAAGTTGGTATGCATTAATTAATGCCGCTGGTATTAATCTAGGAAAACTGCCTTTAACTAAACAAATGACTTTAATCTCAAAAATAAAATTGCTTTGATATCAATCCTCTCTGAACTGTAGTGTTTATGCTTTTGACATTAAAAATCGCATGATTTACATACGCTAAACAGCTCCGAATTTTAAAACTCTTAGTATACGCGAAGAAAATTGTTCCCGGAATGTAATCTTATTTGGCAATTTTAATATTTAAGGAATCTCTAGCCATTCTTAAATAAAGTCAATTTATGTTGATATTTATTTCACTAATATTTGTATATAATGTGTCGAGTTCCATGCTTGTTCAAACATTGTCATCATGTCTAGTGAGTTTCTGCTGACGAACTTTGAATGAAACTCATTTCATATAGGTATACCAGATGCTCTTCCAGATAATTGTCAATTTGTTGGCAATCCAGGGCAAGAGGACAACGATGGTGACAGTGAAGGCGAGGCGTGCGATGACGATGACGACAATGACGGTATGTAAGACTCTGAATTGCACTGTAATCATAATAAATTTTGTTTTGCTTTCTCTCCATAACCAAAAAACTATGCACCCGAATGGACGCATATTAATCATGTAATAAAATACAAGTCTCTCTATTACTTTGCGCAACGAGCACAAGCCAATTTTGACATGATATGTTTATTTTGTTATCAAGGATTACTGGATGGCGTCGACAATTGCCCGTATATATATAACCCTGGACAAGAAAACAGTGACGGTGATTTATACGGAGATGCTTGCGAATACGATTTCGACAGTGACGGTTTGTATAATAATGTTAAAAAACAAGTAGTGCTTATATATACGTTTAATCACTTACATTTTAATTGATCAAACGATTTGAATGACTCATATGCGAGTCATACCTTACTTAAAACTTCTTAATATCAACCAAAATAATGATATTTGAGGTCAACAATAAAAGAAATCTTTTGCAGCACATATTTGGCAAACAAGTTTTGGCCAGTCATTGTACATGCTGGTCCGATTGGCCAAAGATCTTACATTGATTTTGTTGTAATTCAGGGACGTTGGCAAGCAAGCGGGAGGAGGGAATGGTGAAATTTTGAGGGTGCTGATAATTTGTTTACACTTTTATACAATAGCATTTGTTTGCATTTGTTTACGGTAGGATTCTGTGATTTTCTGGGGAGCGGTGCAATGTCTCTGACAAGATGTGCACTCCCCCTCCCCGCTGGCTACGCCATTGATAACATTCTGCTCTGAACTATAATGTAATTAAATGTTCGAATTATCTATTCGGACTTATTACCAATTGTGTCTGGCTTTGAATAACTTTTTAAACAATTATGCAGATGAGGAGGTGAAATTCGTTTTATCGCCAATGACACGAACGATTTCAACACAATTACATGCACTCAATATAAATTCTAGAGTGATCTTTGCAAAAGCCTGCAGACACTGTAATTTCGATACCACTGTCGAATCATCAGAATAATTCATTTCAAGTAAATTGGGCTCACTTAACAAACCACGTCTTCTATTGGAATTTGGATAGTTTTAAAATATTCCAGGACCCGTGCTATGGAATTCCCTCACACCAAGGATTTTAGCAGTAAGATTGACCTGTTGTGACATGCAGCCAATACAATCTGTGCAGACCAGACAATACTGAGTTCGGTTTCATTTAAAAAAAACAGCCTAGAGGCGAGACATTTGTCTAGAAATCAAGGCCGCGTGTAAAGTAACTGCATGAGTGTCCCCCATGAGAGAGTGTCCGAACTACCATAGCAACACGTACCGAATAAACCGTGATCTTGTAGACGAGGCCATTTGGGTACAGTGATGAAATTCAAAATGAGAATACAGCCCTCAATTTTGGGGGGGGGAGAAAACAATGACAGATAGGGGTAGACAAGCAGTCACAGCGATAAAGGGCCAGTTCCGGCCAGAATGCATATGTCTCGCAAGAAACCGCTGAAGCGAATCTGGGCTAGAAGTAGTCCAAGTCCGGGGAAAGTTAAAATATTAAGTGTGCCAAAAGGTTTGGCTCTGAAAGTTGAACAAGGATATGTGAAATATTGCTCTTTGTTGTTTTTGTTACGGTTTGTGTGTTTAGTTGTCAGAACAACAATGGCCAAGAAGTGGAAAGAAAGTGGACCACCCCGCCCCACTCCCCCCCCCCACACACACACAAAAAAAAAAAAAACGAATAAGAAGAACAAATAAGAAACAGCCAATAGCTTTTGCAAAATGTACTGAGACATTTTCCCTACCTGACTAACACTAATATTCTTTCTCTTAGGTATTAGAGACCGAAGATGGCAAAATTGTCCCTTGGTGCATAATCCCGGTCAAGAAAACAATGACAATGACGCCGAAGGAGATGTTTGTGACCCAGTGACGATTAATGATGGTAAGAAAAGAGACACTTTATAACGCTGTAATTCATTGCTGAAAAAGATTTATAAAGCTTCTTTAACGCCCCCCCCCCCGATATGTGGGAAATGTCCAATTACAGAAAAAATGTTACCCACGAAAAAAAACAGTTTTAAAAAGATGCAACGAGAATTTCCTCTAACAGGAGGTACCTAACAAAATGTGCTTGTGATTTTTCCACTGTTGTACAGCTTTCTATAAAAAAGAGCCCCACATCTCAAATGATTACTGAAAAATTATTTCTTAGAACCAAAAACAGTGAAATTTTCTAATTCTTTATAGGGCAAATAGAAATCAGTCAATGGTGTTTTTTTTTTTATATTGAATATAAGCAGTATAAAAATCACCTTTGTGTTCACTTTTAAGATATTCTGTAACCAAAATACAAGGTTCCAGGAATCTTTTGGGTGTCTATACTATATTAATCATGACATATGACACTGAGATGGCCTCAAAATCTCTCGTTGCACCTTTAAGTGGCTGTCAGTTGTGGGCACACGCCAACACCGAGGTTATAAAATTCCTCTTTTTTATTGGCTAGACAGCAAGAAGTAAAATTAAAACAATATTAACACATTTTTTGAAGAGCGCCCCCAATTTTTCCAAAAGAATGAGATCTTTACACAGTTGCATTGGTAACTGGCTAGTAAACCATACCTGTGAATGGTTAAGCTCGAAAATAGTCTGTGTCTCACAAACGAAGGGATTTTGTAATTAGAATAATTATTATCGGGATCCCCGATAATATATAATTCAACGGCTGCTGGAAACGGCCTTCCAATGTGAAATAGCCGGGAAATAGCGCCATGTACGTGTCTACGCTCATCCATTAGGTGTTTTATTGGTTCAGGCAAATCAAGTTAGAGGTTATTTTCTCGAGGTTGGCCACGATTCACATCATGAACCGGACCTAAACGGTTGCATTTCCAGCTCTGCCGTTTTTAGCATTCTCGTTCGCAGGTATAGTTTCCTAGACAATCACCAACGTAACTGTGCCAAAATATCAAATTTTGACAATTGGGGGCGCTCTTCAAAAAATGTGCCATTATTGCTTTAACTGGACCACACGTATTCCAGATTATTATTGAAAACAACCGTTTATGTCAAAGATGTTTTAGTTGTTCAATGATTTAAGTGTCTTTGATGAAGCAACTTGTGATATCGATTTCGGGCGAACCAATACGAAAGAGAAATCATTTCAATAATGTGGCTTTTTAGGAAAGCTGAAATTGAATTCAGTTTATCAATGTAAATGCTGAAGAAAAAGTTATTATTCAGTTCAGTTTATTCAGCAAATATAACAACGATAAGCAAAAATAAATGAGTAACATGCTAGGACCACCAAGGAGCTAACAAAGAGAGGTGGCCCTTTCTAAGTTTTACTAATATTAGGTTACGGTACTTTACAGAAAAAACAATTTGAACAATTTTCAAGTAAAGAAATTTGATGAGTACAAAACGTCTGTCAATAATACAGAGTTTAAGAAGATACATATCTTACCCTTTTAATGATATAAGCTTGTATTGGTCGCGCTTGTAGAACAGATTACTCACCCAGTGTTAACTAGCCGAATTGGCGTTTGTGAAATGTTCATCCTACTTGTAAGGCCGCTTTTTATCTGTGCTTTCAGAAACCTCTAGAAACCAACTTTTGGCATTCAAAGTTATTCATTCTGCACAAGTCTCAACACTTTTCGTTCAATTCCAAGTTGAATTTATCCGACAATATCAAGCGCAATGTGTCATTTTTCATTGATATTCATTATCGGTTCATTCAATTAGGTCTTGTGCATAACAACATGTGCATCTTTTTGGGAAGATTCTGGAATGCATTTCTTGGATGGATTTATATTGTGAATAACTTTAGAGACATTGCTCTTCACAAAAAATATTCGTTTGTTTTTCTTTTTGTATTGGCTTTAAACTCTTTTATTCGTCTTCTTCTTTTGTTGCGTTTTGGTTTTATTTTCTTCTTCTTCTGTTTTCATTATCAATATCTTTCAACAATAATGTATATATAAAATGCTACAGTCATTTTAATTGAATATATGTTTTGTTCTGCCGCATCTACCAGCAATCATGTTCTCCAATCATGGATAGTCAATCCCTCTGCTGCCGTTGGAAGGAGCTCTGCAACTCTTTCTTGTGACCCTGGTAGATACAACATTCTCTTCATGCAAGCTTTTAGACGAGAAAGCATTATCTCAACTGGATTAAGGAATGGGGATTGGGTGGTTTACGTTCAGTTCAATGTTTTCAATGTCAGCAGAGAAGTGCAGCATTTGTGTAAGGTTTTTTCATTGTCGGAAACTTTCGGGAAATATCAGCTCTCTGCTGAAGGACTTCTTCAAATGAACGACGGGTGGTGGTGTTCAGGGTTACTGATTGGGGCGCCAGTTCAGACTCATTTTGATTTTGCAAGAGTTGCAGTTGCGACATTTCTGTATGTTAATGAGTCGGGTCCTTGCTGTGCCATGTACGATCTCCTGGCCCAGATATTGAACCCCATTTGTCAGTGTAAGACAATGACCAAGACGTCGCGTCATGATGCAAAACAATCTTGCAGATTAAGAACTCGAGGTTTATTACGGGAATGTAGATCGTCTTCTATTATCAACATTCCATCGAGGGCTCGCGCAAATGTTTTTACAGATTCTTGGTTTGTCCGGATGTTTTTCCATGAAGTTCTCTGTTGATTTGTTGCAAGGCTAAGAGTCGATTTCTTAATGATTTCCTCATGTGTGTCTTTTATGTCTTGGTCTACTTTAAATTGCATGGCAGCTCTTCTGGAAAGAGCAAGTCTTTTGCTTTGTCAAAGGTTAAGTTACGACCACACCTGCGACAGGCTGGTGTTTGAGCATCCGCCATAAATTTCAAAAGCTTCGATAACACGATTTCTGTCTGCATCGGACACTTTGTTTTATCGCCCTCTCCATCCACCATAATCTGCTGTAAATGTACAAAGAACCAAAATGTCACCACACTAACAAATGCTGAAAAAAATCATATCATCGCTGGGCGGGAAAACCTCATTTGTGCATTTGACCTTTTAAGAGCAAAACCTCACATGTAGTAAAAAGGGTAACATGATAAAACCTCATATGTAACATTTTCCTGAGACACCCAAAAGACACCGGATTTGTGTGCAATACAGATTTTTCAGGACTAATTCCAATGTCTTTTGTAAAAAAAACTATTCATAAAAAATTTAAAAAAAGAAAAAACCTAAAAAATTTTTTTCAACCCAAAAATATTTACCATTTCACGATCTAAAAGTCATTATCGTCCATAGGATGGACATGCGTGGAGGTGCTCTAGATGTAGGGAAACAGAATGCTGTTGTGACGGTATTAAAACGAAATGCGTTGCTTGATCTTACCGAGTGACATCAGAGACCAATACCCACACACATCACACACAATACAAGTTTCAACATTATATAAAGCGCACACAGGCAAACACACCAAAACACGCAACCACGAAATGCGACGGCCTATCCTCTTATAATCACTTTACACAGTGTCCAGGACATTAGTCTCTGTACGAAGAAAAGGGAAATAAATAAGCCAAGTGCAGTGATTTGTGGGGAAGGACCATTTAGAATACTGTGTGCGTGTGAGTGTGTGTATGTGGGCACTAATGGTACGTCACCTTGACCAAGGCCAAAACCACCTCAAAAACTACGGATCAAACTCCTGAATAACTAAACAATTACACTGTGATACTTGATTACAAATTTTAAAACAAAGTATGTAGTTTAATGTGGTTTAAACAATTCTATTCAAACAGCGATTAGGGTATCAATAATCAAAGATTGATCTATAATAAGGTGTGAATTATGAACTACTAAAACTTACTACCTGGTGTGTTGCCGCGGACGACGCGGTCTGCAGCGAGATTACAATAAAGATGCCGAACTTGCAAAAGAGTCCTGGCGAATATTACAGCGCAAAACTCAATTCCCAAAGTGGGACGTGTCCACGGTCGACTTGGCATACTGAGAGAAAACCAGGCTTCCTAATGGACTGCCCGAAGCTCGGAGGTGACTAAATAAAAGTCCAAAAGGGCTGTAGGCTGGTTTTATCCTTGGGATAACTAGAGGCCACGGAATACAAACCGAACCCGGCGCTACCAAGTCGGACGAACTGCTGGAGCTGAGACACTATGACAATGTCCTACTATATGGGAGATTATTACTAGACTGTGATTACTGTCAAGTTCAAACTTGGAAAAACTCTCTAAAAAACTTGGAGCAGATGTATGAAAACTCTCCAGGAGTATGAGGTTGTGATACTCTCCCTCATCTTCTCTCACCAGAGCTTTATATCCCTCTCAAACAATACTAGAAGGATCTGGTTCCTCTCTATATGAGTCATGCTGTAAATAGTCCATTACATTGCAAGTGCGGAAAATGCCATTTACGTATAGATTTAGACTCATCGAATGCGACTCACTGACTGGTAATACAGCAGTGCGCTACCTATCTCATCAGTGAAACCTGGTTTGGTCAGTGTATCTGACCTTGAGTAAAATACCAGAACCTAAAACATTGTTAATGAAATCACTAAGGTTCGAGAGCTTATCTGGTTTCTGTTCTTCGGAGATCTTCTTGTTCATCTATGATGCAACACCCAAGATATGACACAAACAGGTTATTTTAATATAAATTGCTAGACTAATGTATAATATTTATGTGATAATTTATGACTTAATCATACTCAAAAGGAAATAAATCACTGCAAATTCTTGGGCTGTGTAAACCACCCGCCCTTAAAGAAAGAAGTTTGATTGAAAAGCAGTACTTTCGTAATTTTTTAAGCTCCAATAATTTTAAACTTCACATACATAGTTATTACATTCCCTTTAAAAGCTTTGCTGTTTCTGACTTAACTAAACAATTCTGGATAAAGGCTCAGCTATTTCACATTATCCTGCCTTTGATGGTCTGATGTCGAGGTTGCGAATCTTGCAACGGTCAAACTACCACCTCACCAGCTAGATTCTTGTTTTCATCATGTGGTGAAGGTGAGGGGGTGTTGATTTGTGAAAAACAAGCACTGGGTGCACGTGGTGACCAAATATACATGGTCAAATGACCTAATGCCAATACGAGAGCAAAATCCTTCTCAATAGTGGAGTAATTCTTTGGTGCTTGTTAAAATTCTTGGAGGAAAATACGAAATAGGTTGGTCTATTCCGTCTTCTCGTTCTTGCATAAGAACTCCAACACACACACATGTCACTGGCATTCCATGGCCAATGAATGGTTCTGAAAAGTCGGCTATCAGAACTGGTTCACTAATCAGTATGCTTTGATTTCTGGAATAATTTCACCATTCCTGGACCAAAAAAATTTGACATTTTGCTAGCAAATTGTCCAAGGCCTGGCAATATCTGAAAAGTATGGACAAAACTTCCGGTAATATCCAGGCATACCTAAGAATCTCTGAGAAGTCTTTCCTGGTATAGGTGTGGGGAACTTCTAATGCTTCAACTTTAGCCTTATACAAGGTGACTTGCCTTCGACCTACTACAGACTAAATAAGTGACATGGCTGGCAAAACTCACTCTGACTAAAATTACTGTCAGTTTGTTCGACAACTTCGGAAACAAGCGATGGAGCTGCTCAATGTGCTGGTCCCAAGACTGACTGTCCACAATCAAATCATCAACCTACGCTACAGCCTTGCTATGTCACCAACTATATGATTTACATTCTTTGGTAAGGGTGCCGGTGCGTTTTTCATTACCGAACGGCATAACACGATACTGAAAAGCCCATCCCGGCCGTGCAAAATCCGCAAATTTCTTTTGCACGATAAGTAAGGGGAACCTGCCAATGGCCCCTCAAAAGGTCTAAACTTGTGACAACTTGAATTCCCAATTTGTCAATGACAGCATCAATAAGAGGTATTGGAAATGAAGTCATGTCTGTTGAAATGAATTTACCTCTGAAATCGTCACAAACCCTAAGGGAACCATCAGGGTTTGAAACCAAAAATAACATGGGAAACCCATCCACTGGATTGCTTTCATTATTTGATCTCCAACATGACAGTCGATCCTTGTGAGAGTCTTCTCATAGGATCATCTGTAAGGGGCTGTTTATGGGACAATAACCCACATCACATCATGATAAGCAGCAGTGGTTTACTAGGGACATCAGGAAAAATTATCCTCAAAATATGAACAACTGCATGATTTCACTCACTGTTGATTGTTCTGAAAGATGCCAGTTTGGTATCAAATCTTTGAGCAATCTGCATTTGTCAATTTAATTGGATAGTCATGCTGCTTGTCATCATTGTTGCAGATTTACAACTCAGATCATGATTGTCATCATGTTTTCTGCCTCCCGAGAACTTACAAGAGCACACTGGTTTGCACTGCCATCATCATTTCTACACTACATACTCTTTCAACATATTTACATGGCACAAATGCCTACTCTTACGCCTATATGGCGGTTTGATCTATTGTAGTAACTATTCCCTTTGACTCTCTGCATAGGGCCCGGTATCTGGCATGCAGTGGGTGTCCAGGGATTGGAAAAACAAACACAGAAAAAATAAGGGGACAACCTTGGTCTCCTGGCTAAAGACCCTATCTGAGCATCCTTGGTCATACCCACTTGCTCATTTGGCTGGGTGCTTCAAATTCTCCCTGCCAATTTCATTTGCTAAGTGAGACTACTTAAATGGGAAAACATAGTCAAACGATTGGTGTAAGTTTCATCATTAAGCCATTTCTCCTTAGGTAGTTTCACGGACCGCGAACGTCGCCCAACAACTAACGCAAAGGGATGAAACCTCGGGTTCATGAACTGCTTCCCTGCAGCAAACATACAAGTGAACTCCCTCATCCAGTCCTTCTCAAATTCAAAACAGTAAGTATAATCATATTATGTAGAGTTTGGTGGTAATCTTTGCAAGGACTCCTGGGATCGGCTATGGTACAGCACGGACGACACTGTTCTATCCTAACATTACATCACGTACTGAAAATAGCCAGATGTAAAGGACCTGATCTGACGAATGTACATAGTAGGCCTACAAGAGTGAAAAAAATTAACTGGTTCAAAGCCTTCACTCGGTGTTAGCCTTAATATTCCTAAGGGTATGGCTCAGGAAACCTGGTAGGGCACACATTGATAGTCAATAGGTACTGATTACCAGACTTAGTCCTAGGGGAGAAGGTCCTACACAGTCAACTATGCACCATACTAAAATGCTCTCCGAACGCCGTATCGGTTCGAGGAGCTAGCGGGAATTTCTGATTAGGCTTGCCAACGACTTGACAAGTATGACAGATTCACTGTATGCAGAACACATTCTCGAAGTGTAGGCCACCAAAAGTGTGTTCAACATCCTATCATATGTTGTCTTCTGATCCAAATGTCCCGCCATGAGACTATCATGGGCAATGCTGAGACCACTGTGATACACCTTGGGACAACTCCTGAATGAACAACTTTCCACTCATCATTGCCGGAGCATCAGGTGGCCTCCATGTCTCTTATCAGCACACCATTGTGTTTGTAAAAACACCCAGGAACACATCCTAAGAATCCCTGCAGGGTTATTGCCCTGACTAAGATCTTGAAGTGCCAGGATCCATTCTCCTGTTGCAAGAGTAACTAACTTTTAATGTATTATGACTTAAGGGATCATCATCTTTATCCCCACTATGCACTTGCTTAGGGCCTGACTTTGGGTTGGAGAACCTATCTCCCCTGAAGAGGGAAGTTGACCTGGTCATCGTATTTTGGCATGAACGTGTCCTCTAAATCTAAATTTGGGACAGGGTCTTCCTCCTTCCTATCCACGATTTGCATTAAAGCAGGCTTTCTAGCCATACCCCCAGTAACTGCACAAGCTGGATAAACTGCACTATTCCTATCATCATATCTATTTCTGTGCAGGGATTGTGGGTAACAATGGGTTCGGGATGTGTTGGCACTTTCCCGCCTGCCCCAATCAGTCCCTAAAGACATTGAAAACACGCTTGACTGGAAGTCCAGGTCTTACTCCTACTATGACTGTACCTGAGACCAAATTATACTTCAAATTCACCTGGTGAGAGAGGGACACTAATAACATCTAATACCTATACCTTGGATCAAGCATTCTCTATGTTGACATCAACGTCACTAAGGGCAATGACCCCCCAATAAACTGAGCTGGGGAACAAATGTGTCAAGCATGATCTTATAGGTTGGATCAACTTTGCACCATCAAGCGACAATGAACCCTCCAAAACAAAGGGTTCAAAGTCTTCCCTAACATTCTCGACTCAAAATTCTTTCGTTTAATAGTCGGGGAATAGCTGTGGTCTAAGAGACACAGCACAACCTGTGGAGGCAGACTCTGCTTCATGGCCATCTGCTTTCCATCAACTTTCCAACAGCTTGGCCATACCATTGACCTGAATCCTTGCAATAGGGAAGTTACATCTGATAGTACTTAAATACATCCCTGACTTGGTTTGGCACTAGAAGACCCTTATCCCCCTGACTGGAGGAAACCTGATACGTTTCCTTCTTTAGTAGCACCATAACTTGACGATCTCCGTTGGTAAGGCGATTGAGTTAAAACTCTTGTAATTTCTGACTTGATTATTAGGGCCCACCAGGACTATGCTGGAACCAATGCTTATGTGTGAGGCTTAATCATCGCTATGTTGCTGCATTTTCAAAATCTGAGATTACGTCATCCAAATGAGTTTAAATGGATGAATGACACGTTTGAACTGCTGACAATAAAACCAATCGACTAAAGTTGATTAAAGTCGTGTTTCAATCTGGGAAAGTGACCACAGTATCCAACATTGTCCTGAACTCTAGCAAAACCGACAGTGAGTTGATTCTCAAGTTTTTCGCACTCGAAATTTTGCTCTAGACGCCTCTGGCACTAACTCATAGGCCTTAGGAATAGACTTGCTTTACTTACTCATAATCACGCACTGATCAATTGATAGGACGAGTAGATCTCTCTAGCTTTCCCAATATAAATACCAGTCTAAGCAATGTTGTACATGACTATTTAGGCCACTCATACTTTCTGGCAATCTCTCGAAGTGCAAAAATACTTGTAAAACTCGGTTCCCTAAATGCGGACCCAATTGATGTTCCTAGGGGCATCAAACGCAGTGTGAGGAGGAGCTGAGTGTCGCCACCTTTTCAACTTTTCTTGTTCTAATGTTGTTTTGGCTTCAATTTCTGCCAACTTAATTCTTTCCTCCATTTGAAACCTATCTTCCTTTCTGTTGTTCCAATTTTAATCGTTCATTTTTCTTTTTGTTTCCATTTGTAATTGGCATCATTCCTGCGTTTAGTTTGGTGCCTTTTTCAATTCAAAGTTTTCCTGTCTCCAATTGTAATTTGTCTTGCCTTTCCTTTCTTTACCATTGCAACCTAGCTGGGATTTGTTTCTTCCTGTTAGACTGTTGCTGTTTTAAGGCCAATTTGTCCTTTGTATTGCATTGCATTTGAAATGTTTCTTTTAAAGGCACTATATGACACATCCTGAATTTCTACTACGGTTCCCAAACATCCCTCTTCTGCAAATCTTGCTTCCAACAAGATGGGTATAACTGATTGTATTAAAACTGGTCATTCATGGATAATGCCTAACGTCATACCATAAACTTGGCCAATCCAATAGTCCGGCATTTGAGACATCAAAATTCTCCCACGTAACATCTTAAATAAACTCCTCTGCGTAAAACGTCATGTGTGTGAACACTTCTGTCACAAAATAACAATTATATAGCACCGATATCAAAAGTTAAAACACAATCAAAACTTTGTTCAAAATTTAAACTGTATTTTTTTTTTACAGTGTATTTCCCGACACGAGCCCCCCTAATTTTGTTAGGTCACTGACAAGGCCAAAACCACCCTCCTCAAAAACTACGGATTTAAACGCCTGAAAACTAAACAATACACTGTGAACTGATGACCAAATTTTAAAACAAAGTATTATTTTTAATTGTGTGTTTAATCAATCTCAGTCCAACATCGATTAGGTACACACATCAAGATTATCATAATAAAGTGTAATTAGATGAATAGCTAACTTACTACTGGTGGTGTTGCCGCGACGCGGGCCTGCAGACGAGGAGGATTACAATTTAAGATGCCGAACTTGCAAAGAGCCCTGGCGAAATGCCAGCGCAAAACTTCATTTCCAAAAGTGGGACGCGTGACGACTTGTCCTTACTGCAGAAAACCAGCTCCTATGACTCCCGAAGATCGTGAGGGCGATATTGAAAGTATAAAGTACAAAAGTGCTGTTAGCCTGTTTATCCTTGGATAAATCAGAGGCCACTGCATGACAAAACGAACCCGGCTACACAATCGAACGAAAACTGGCTGGAGCGGAGACTACTATGACAATTGTCCACTATATGCGAGATTAGTAATGACTGTGATTACTGTCACTGTCAACTTGGAAAAAATGCTAAGTAACTTGGAGCACCGATGTATGAAAACTCTCCTTGGAGTATGATGTTGGACTCTCCATCATCTTCTCTCACCAGAGCTTCATATCTCTCAAACCTAGTAGAAGGATCTGGTCCTCCCTAATGAGTCATGTGCGTAAATATAGCCATACATTTAAGTCTGGCAATGCATGACGTATAGATTTTTATGTGCTCTAATTAGCCAGGACGCACTGACTGTGTAATTATACAGCAGTGCGCCAGCTATCTTAACTCAGTGAACCTTGTATGTCATTCTCTGGGAATGGAGTTAAAACTCCAGAACTTCTAAACCTTCTAATGAAATCCCTTAAGGTGCGAGACGCTCTCCGGTTCCTTTTCTTCTGAGATCTTCGGTCATTCTATTTGCTTCACCCACACACCAGTATGCACACAAACCAGGTATTTGTAATAAATATACTTAGACTTAAGTTATATATATTATGTGCTAATTTATGACTGTTAAAATACCCTACTCAAAGTGAAATAATATAATCTGCAAATCTGGGGCGTTGTAAAACTAAAATGTCAAAAAAGTTTTTCTAGTTTTGTTTTTTGACGTGTAGTTTGAAATGTCAAGTTTTTTCTTTAAGTTGGACCTCATTTGAAAGTGAAGTTTTCAATTGGAACAAGCGTGTGTCATAGGTGCGCATGGCATCCTTCTCAGTGAGAGGGCAAAAGTCATGGCTGAGGTCAAGGTAATGTGAGATCAAGTTTAAAAAAATGAAGTCTGGGGCCCACGCTTATATTCTTTGATATAGCGGAGCGCGAAAAGCCGTTTGATACAAAATAATAGGGTGCTTTCTAGGGAGACCCTACATACAGATAGCAAGAACTTCAATAAGGTATGATGGAATAAGATCATTGCATGAGAGAAATCCCAATATTACCAAGACATATCTTAGCCTATTTGGGGTCATGGTATATAACAAGGAATGGAATATTTTAAAATGGCTTATGAGAAAAATAGCCAGTCATCTTGATGCTGCACTGTTGAGTAGTATAATTACACGGCTTTCATTGCTAGGTTAAACCACAACTGTTATGTCTTGAAGCACAGACGTTTTGGGAATCAAATAATTGGTTTTGTCTCCCTAAAAATCTGTTCAAGGACACAACAAACAAATCTAGTGAATATAACGGGCCCGGGTTTAATGCTTGTTTCATACAGAATTTTGTGTATTCTCAAGAATGCGAAGGTTGTGTGCTGATTTCATGGGTGTTTGCATTGCTGGACATCTATCTCCGATTGTTATCTAAAGAAGGTACTTCGTTGGATGTAGGGTCATAAAGAGATCCTTCAAATTTTGGAGAAGGTTGGAAGAATATTCTATAGTTTGAAGGGTGTGATTCAGAAGTGTAGTTCATACCTCTGTGAAAATTATGGTGGACATTGTAAAATATAGGGAGTAAAATTTATACACAAGGGGCAGATTTGAATCAAGTAAAATTGGGTTTAAATGAAACCAAGTGTTTGCCGTTTGATAAGGATTACAAATGTATAGGTTGTTAGGTTTTCGATTCTTCAGTACAGGGCTACACTCTGGATAAGTTTAGGGTTTAATCCTGGGTAAAAATAGTAGGCTCAGATTGTGCTGAAAAATGAAACTGGGTGGAAATTAGGCCTCCTATTATACGAAACAGAAAAATGCTTGAAATCTGGGGTGACAGCTCTTTAAACAAATAAGATTCAAGATGTTTTACTATAGAATGTGTTACATATACCCATTAATGATGCAACCCAGAATACAAAAACAGTGTAAAATATAAGGCAAATACACAGAAACAAAAGTAGTTGATATATAAAAAAAACTAATACTTTTCATATTAAGCTCATTTTTTGGGTCTCTAGGGTATTTCCAACCTCCAGTCTGTTCTTGCCTGGTGCTTCGCTGTTCATATTATGCGTTGGCATTTATTTTTCTACGTCGACCTGAGAAATCTGCATTATGTGGCATTGATATCATACAGTATAAAGTCTATATTATTTTATCATGTTGTCGTTCTTATATGGTGTTGCTTATTATAAAATAAATCATTAATAATATTAGCGTTATTTACATTTCTATCCTTATATTGTCTATTCAAGTAATAGATGGATGCATAATTAAACACAAAGACAATGGCCATAGATGAAACCACATTTAAACCATTAGTAAAAAAACATCGTACAAGAAATACAAAGTTTGGCGTGTAGAAAACTATCGGCAAGGCCTCGGAAGTAACTATTTTGTTAAGGGTTACATTATATTTTAGCAATTATTCTTGAGCTTTACCTGTTCATTTGTGGTCCAAATAATTAATTTTTCAAATAACTGACTACAATTGAGATAATTGTCAATATCATTTATTTCTCTTTCAAATAGTCCCTATCGGTTTAACAGAGGTTCTGATGAATAAACCCTTAACATAGCATTACAAGTCTGTAATACAGCCATTCTTTAAGTGAAAAGAAACATGATTACGTCGATAAAGAAACATATTTTTATGTAAGCTTATTTGCATTTTCTCACAACATTTCTAGACATTGAAGATTCTAGCCCAGATAACTGTCCTTTTACTTACAACCCAAGACAAGATGACAACGATGGAGACGGCTACGGAGATGTGTGTGATGAGGATGACGATAACGACGGTATGTTACACTTTCATATCCTATCAGATCTTCGCTCTATAAGAATAGATACATTTGAGCAGGCTAAGCTATATTATTAAATATAGAAACGAAATTCCAAACAAGGAGATAGCGTATGGTGGACTGAAGACGTTGGGCACAATTTCTGAAAGATTTTTAAACGATTTAAAAGGAAATATTTGGTTGTTAATGAGTCACAAGAAAACTGACGTTATGTGAATTCGGGGAAAAAAAAAAAAAAAAAAAATCGGGTAACCACTCGAGTTACAAAAAACCTACAAACACAAACAACACTTAACTGTTTTAACATAATTTGAAATTTGCTATGGATGGATTTTTGTTTAGTTTATTTATATATCTCATTTATATATCTCATTTTTCCAGAAGGGTCTAAATCCACTTTTGGTCAAAATTGAGTTATTAACAGAATAAGATAAAGAGTGTAAAAACACACATTTTTACACTAATTTCACGATTCAAACATATTCCGTTTCAAAGTTATGCCTAAGTCTTGCTCTTTGCAAAAATGCTGCGATAGAACGCCTAAAAGACGTAACACCCCCCAAACCAAAAGTTGCAGTTTTTTTATTTTTTCCAAACGCAATAATACGTGTGTATTGATTTCTACACAAAGAGGGTTTCCCACTGAATGAGCGAGAAAGCCTACTTGCAATATTGGTTGTGGTCAGGGTGTTTGTGTCGCAGTACACTGCAATGCCCATTGAAAACTCCAAAAACTGCAACTTTTGCTTTGGGGTTTTACGTCTTTTAGGGGTTCTATCTCCGCGCCCATTTTTTCCCGTGTTTTTCAAACAAGTGTTATGAAAGAGCAGAATTGCGCAATAGGCAACTTCAAAATATTCAAACTTTCGGACTTTGGCGCAATACTGATCGAAAAACATGTCCGAGATACTTTTTATCTTCTTCTTTCTGCCAACTGTAGTCACAACTTACTGGTAAAAGTGGGTCAAACCACGCGTAAATATCATGTCTGTAATTAATAATGGTCAAGTTTCAGCACATGGGGTGTCTTGCATCAACATGGCTTTCACGCATGTCATCCGGAACTTCCATACTTTTAAATATTTAGGTGATGATCCTTGAATCAGGAAAAGATATATGTTAAAGTTTGATCAATCGGTCACCTGTGCCTTTTATATTATGCGATTTAACACGTTTTTTATGAACTTAGGTTGTGTTAAGGTACATTTATCGTTGCTGCAAGTGCAATGCAGGACTGCGATGGTCAGCGGTTATGTAGTGCTGGAATCGAATGATCAACAAACATTAAAACTTCATTGCGTTGCTATTGCATGGAGAGGTGGGTTCTATACGATTTCTAACTGCACTGCACTCTGTTGCTATGAAGTATGACTGGGGACCTTAACATACTTATCACTTAATCTTTCTCCGCAACACAACTTTACGTCCACGTCGACTTTTCAATTTCTTTCTCATTACACATCCAACTGCTCTGCTTCATCAATATTTTCCCATTTCGTTTATTGAACACCGTGTTTCTTCCTTATCTCTGGTGTCCTGGTGTGACATAACCCCAAACCATTCATTACAGGCTTCTTCAAGAACACATAGCATGTATCGCTGTGTTCTCTTCCTTGCCATTTCTTGGAGGTGGATAGAGTAAAGAGTCTGCCTTGGACTGCCGTACTCGGTGAGATCTTACCTTTACTACCCTTCTTTGATCATTCAAAATTATTTGTTTTTTTTAATCGTTGCCTCATTCGCATCCAAGCCAAAACTCTTCGACCTCACTGCCTTTTTCTGTATCTGGCACTCCTATCTCAACGCAGGTGTCATGAGACTAATCTTTTTGGTTCATTAGATGTCCATAATTATCGCACCTTTCTCGCAAGTGGTTTCATCTATCTCGAACTTCCATCATCTTCGGCGACCCCGACAGCCCGCTTCAGAGCAAACGATCTCACATATAATGCGCGAAAACTGAACCCACGGCTTTGAATATGGCTCCTCGACTTATCGTCGTCGCACATTTCGTTACGCAGTTCCACATACTTATCATGTCAGATGCGAACACTTGGCGTCCTTCATTACTGGATGCGTAGATGGCACCTGGGACATCTTCAGACTCTTCATTGCTCCTCATCAGAATATCATAGGCGCGACGAAGGGATGCATGTTGTCAATGTTGGTTGAATTATCGTTGCCTACAATGAATAACAGTTATGAACAATTTGTCTCACTTTTCAGTTTTAACAATTTTATACGTACGTTTAAATTAATTATTATCCTATGCAAAGGGTAATCGGAAATACTCCCGGCACACAGGCCGATAAACATCATGAAATGCTTGACACTATATTTTGTAACATTTTCAGAGTGCATGTTTGTGGCAAGCTAGATATACAATAAGTCGACAAGAAAAAACATGATTGATTTTTTCCGGCAAGCCAAATGTACAATGTACAGTGTTTATCACCCGATAAACTCGATGTATGTGTCGAAAGAAATAAACTACTCTTCCGCTTGTGCATCCATTACATATATGGTTTCTTGGTGTTCCTATACTTCTGTATTTTTAAATCGCTAAACCACAGTTTCCACATTTTAAAGGATATAAGGAATTTATCTGTGAATGATACATGGGTAATTGCTAACTGTGTACATGTCGTTCCATAAGATCTCGGAGGTTTTCACAAACCTCCGATTTGTCATTCAGGGTGACCCAATAAAAACTTTACCCAAAATGAAAGTGATATTTTTCCACTGTCTGTAATTTGATATCTGTGGATTTTGTTTTATCATAAAGAATGGGTAATAGAGCATCTTATCTGAATTTTTTGTTCATTTTAATTGAATGGTTCTCAAGATATGTTCCACTGAACAATAAGTCAGCAAAACAGACTTGTCCACGGAACATTATTTTTCTTAGGCATGGTTGAACACAATTGAAATGGTATGGTCCTTGGGCAGTGCCCCATAATTACCCTGCTGACGAGTGTGTCAAAGGCCATGTAGAGGTCAATAAAGGTTATGGCCAAAGAATGGTCAGATTTGTCAATTTTTTTGGTGTTTTCATATATGTTGATCGATTTTCATGACACTTGGATACATTGGTCCTTGAGTAGGGGCCCACGTGTTGGTGACCTCGTGTGAACTTGGTGACCTCACGTGACCTTTGTCCCCATAAACAAACCACGTACGTTCGGTGAACGCTGTATTTTCTCATGGTTAGCTTTACTTTCAGCTTTGAATTTTAAATCGTGCAGGACCCAAGCTTGTAATGTGTTTCAGTACGTTTTGCCGTAGCATAGGCTTGCTATGCAGTGGTCCCCATTTATTTTGGCTAACATTTATAATATTGCCAATTTTAATTAACCTCACAGGTATTATTGATGCCAATGATAACTGCGTTTTCATCTATAATCCCAATCAAGAAAATAACGACAGCGATAACGAGCTAGGGGATGTGTGTGATTTCGACGACGACAACGATGGTTTGTGTCCAACACTTTTTAATATGGTTTACATAAAGTGTGCTATGTTGCTGTGTCTGCCTCTTATTATTATAGAAAATATTGCTGACATTTGCATTATTGGTAATCATGCACGAAGGGAGAAGATTGAAATTGCACTCCCCTAAAACCCTGAAGTGAAACAAGATATTAAATTTCAATATGCCGAAATCGATATTTTTTTAACTGTCATATTGGACCAAAGTCTTGAAATGTATTGGGCGATTACCTATATTTCTAACGAGTAAGGCTTATTTTTGTAGACCTTGTCGATTACAGACAATTAGAAGAATACACAAAAACGCCATCAAGACGCGCCTATTTCAAACTCGAATTCGATACATTTTGTTGGAATGGAAATTGTTCTTCGTCTCGTAAAAAGGTTAAGATCGTTTTTATCTTTAAAAGCCAAAGTTAAAATTACAATAATCATGATAACCATTAAAGACACTATCAGTGATCCACCCAAAAGAGTCAAATATTGCAAATTTGCAGGAATAGTTTAAAAGTGAAGAATAAATCTGTAGAATTATCATTGGTTAATTTTTCAACTGAAAAAGTGGATAGAAAAATGAAAACCAAACAACAGTTTTCAAACCTATGGATCTCCATCCAATTACACCAAAATAGGTTTGACACCTTTGGCAGTTAGTATGTAGCTTCTATAATAAACGGTACCGAGTTCGACCAATTCAAACCTTTAAAATGCTCCAAAGATATTGAAAAGTAGCCAGGTTATCTTGTCTGGTCATAAGGATTCCAAAAATGTTATAGTTCTACCATCTATGAGCATTGTTTTTAGTTATAGGGTAAAGGCTAAAGTTGTAAACGGTCAATTTCCATTTGTACAGGGGGTCATGATCAGAAGTGCTCTAATTAGTAAAAGAATGAAAAAAAGTTAATTACCAGACTCTATAAAAAAATAAAGAAAATTTGTAGCATCTGCATGCATAGTGATCATGTTATGTGGCAAAATAGGCCCTATGGCAACATAATCAATGGGCGTTCGTTGACCTTTTTGACCCATACTCTGTAAGTAAATATTTAACATAACCAAAAAACTAACCTTTTCGAGTGCTCTTTCCTCAGGCATAATTTGTCTAAATGATTAATGTTTTTATTTTCCAAATCAGGATATTTTGACGTACGATAACTTGTACAGTTCACAGCACCAATACTCAAACAAAAGAAGGACGATGCGACGAACCAAGGGGACGCATTGCGACGATTGATGATGAGATGACGGTAAAGAGAAGCAAACAGCAACCAGCCCAACAACAAACAAAGTTAACATCCGCAACCAACATGTAGTAATGAGGAATAAGAGAGGAGAGGATGAGAGAAAAGAGTTTGAACCACCAAACTGAGAAAAAGAGCAAGAAAGTATTGGGGACAAAAAGAGGATTTCAGACGTTATACAGATTTTACTCATACAGGATAAACAAAATCTGAATTGATAAATTTAGCAGGCTTACATTATAACAACGACGTTAAGAATATAACATCAAAAACGACTTCAGTGGTGACTGAGAAAGGGGCTGATGGAGCAAATAAGAATAGAAAAGAGTGAGAGAGAGGAGCGAGAGAGCAGAGAAGACGCGAGACGAGAGAGGGAGCGGGAAGAAAGAGAGAGAGAGAGACAACTCTAGAGGGAAAGAGTGAAATCACTTCATTTTAACAATTATAACGACAACCGGTACTCAAGGTCTGCTGTGCACTACTTTGTTAAATAGGCGTAATCGACCGAGCGATTGCAATGTCAATGTTACTTACCAATCTGAACAAGAAAATAACGACACGGACATTTAAGGAGACGCCTGTGACAGTGACGCTGACAATGATGGTATAACTATATAAAAATAAAGGATAAGTTCATGCTAGTGGGTCATCTGGAGCATTCCGTGTCCGTGGTAGAGCATAGGTTAATTCTCAAGGATCGCCTTTCATAAAGGTTACTAACCACAAAATTAGTGAGGGTGCACCTCGTAAAAGTGTGGTCGGATCAGGAGGGGGTAAATGCATAAAAATACATGGCCAAAAATAAACTTGCTTAGGTCTGCATGTGAAAAGGTAACTAAAGTTGAAACCACAGATTAAAAATATAGCTTGGCCTCCTACAATCGGAAGATAAAATCACAAAACTCGTTAATGAAGCCACTCACAATAGCTAATATAGTATTTCATATTTACAGACGTTTAGATTTATATGAACAATTGCCCGTTACAAGGAAATACCCAACAGAAGTGACCAAATGGATGCCGACGTCATGGTGGAACCGTATTGCGACGACGATGATTGAAACGCTGGTGAGTATTACATTCAATTTTTATTTTTATTCATTTAGTTGGAAAGTTTCCTGGATAGCGCAAGAAAGCCTCTACAGGGGGCTATTTTCTATGGGCATTACGGAGATGGCATGGGCAGTCAGGGGTAATCACCCTACTCTTTTCGAAACAGGGATCTACAGTTACAGGTGTGCCTTTCTGTAAGGAGCCGACGGTTTATCGTCTCCTCCAAAGGACGGGTATTATCAAGTACCAATCGAACCATGGGGAGAGGAATTTTAATTGAATTAATCGGTAGCAGATTATTCTAGAATTAGGAACCCGTATTAAATCTCTCGCAAAGTGGCCCCGCCGGGAATAGAACCTGAGATCTCCAGCCCAAAAGGCTAAACCGTTACACAAAGGCCAATAGGCTCCTCTTACGCCCTAACCATGGTACACGCTTCCCACCTGTATGAAAGCTCGTAGGCTTAGTGGAATAAGATTGTCGTAATCTGCATGTTTGCATTTTATATCTTTTGCATGATACATTTGCATCGACTTACCGAAATTGTCAATTCATACCGTGCACAATTCGAATAACCCGACTAATGCAATCGAAGAGTACGGGCGTCTTAATCCGATGGTTGTGGGTTCGAACCTCATGTTGGGCGTAGCCTTTTCCATTCTTTGTATCGTACTATGTTTTGCACAAACTTTAAATTTGAGTCCTCATGGTGAGCGCTATTTTAAAATTTGTGGTTTTGTAATGTTTTTACACTATCTGTGAAAAGATAACTTCAGGTATAATTGTATTTTGTTCAGTGTTTCTGTGGTGTCCAAATATTGCTGACTTGTGATCAACTTACTAAAAATGTGACATTTCCATTAGCGCAAAAATTTCGAATATAACATTACCCATCTAGCTCAGTCGGAGAGCATGGGAACGCGTGTGCCGTGGGTTCGATCACCGCGGTGGGCTTTTACTTTTACTTCTTCAACATGGTGCTATTTTTTATATTTGAGCAACGATAACGTTCATTATAATTTTATATTGGGTGACTGTCAGCGCAGCTTAGTCAGGTACAATTGGTAACCCCAATCATAGAGTCCTTGTTTGTTTGATTTTACTTAGTTATTAAATTGTATGATTTGCTTATGCAGGTCGCTTGGATGGCAAAGACACTTGCCGCATTTGTTTTTAATTTCGAACAAACCAATAACGACGGACGATTATGAAGGAGACGAATGTGACGTGGATGACGATAATGATGGTACTCTCACACGTATTATTTTGCATTAGTTTTATCACATTTAAACTACTTTCAATTTTTTAGATTTTTTAGAATACCAGTAAATATGCGCACACATACCCTGAAATTAAAGTCGATAATGGGGGTACAGTGTGTATATACTGTATAGCCACTTTTAAAGGTAATTCTCGATGTAAGAGATAATTGCCTGTATGTACCCAACCCTAATCAGAGTGATAACGATGGTGACATAAGCGGCGACATGTGTGACCCACGATAGACAATGACGGTATGTAAATCCATGACAGGATATACTCCTCGCGTTTTTCAGGTAAAGACTGGTTGTGACCGAATTCCAACGGTCACATATCTCATCTAACACAATTAATTGAGGATAAAATAACAATTTTAATTTAATGTGTGCTTGTAACTGTTAAGATTATATTCACATAGTTTGGCCCGAAAAAAAACATTTCAAAACTGTAAACTTAAGTACAAACAAACATAAAACATTGAAATGAAAAATTTCCTCTGTAGGTATTCTGGATCTAAGCCCGACAATTTTCCATTTTTGTTGGCCACTTTGGACCAGCGGTGACAAGAACGGGGACGGGGTGGGAGATGCTTGCGACCCCGAGATGACAGTGTCGAAGTTCTAGTTACCGGTTTCCCAGAATGGATTGTAGCCATCAATACCACAAATGTTTTATTTTACCATGAACATCAACGACATTAGGTAAAGCTAAATTACTACATCAACTTCACTATATTGTAACCTTTCCTTAAGAATTTTCAGTCATGAAACGGACAAATCAAGTGAAATACACACTCAATGTTTTTGTGAGGGGATGCTGGTTTCGTCGCCTTTGGGCTAGCGAAAAAAAACTTACCAACTTTTTACAACATGCTTTAATCCCTTCGGAAATTCGTGGTTAGCACCCAAACGTATGATTTTTGGTATAAATAGACACCTATCGACAGATCTAAAAACGTGCTCGACATAATAATTACAAGCATACTAATACTAACAAAATAATTCTTGGCTTTGTATTATGTATCGATCAAATGTTAAAGCGGCACTGGCACATTTTCGGAAAAATATGATTTTTTTTTCAAGGTTTGCTCGCAAATGAGTGTCTAGGCCATTGGAAGAATAAAGATTAGATTTTAACCACATAAAAATACTAGATGAATTAACGACATTATAACCACACTACCATTGGATAGGTTAATTAACATTACGTCCCTAGAGAAAATGACTAGCAAAACCGGACATCCCCGCAAAAAAGGGAGGTTGTGTTTGTAATATAGGAGCACTTTCCCGTAAACACAATGCAGGGTTCGCTCCGTGGTTCCCGATAGAAGTGCTAAAAAATGGCATTTAGGATTTAAATATAAGGTGGACGGTTGCTTACAGAGGTTTCACGCCAAAAAAGGGACATGAATTTGGACCCGGACTCGCTTTGGTCATTAGGTATGGCCAAGAAATGTGAGCAATCGTGGACAATACGCCGAATTCACAGAAACGTCATGTGTGTGTTTTCTTTCGCAAAGTATCATGGAAGTAGGGATACAGTTATTCCTGAATTAGCATGCGTTCTCTCCTAAGTACTCTCGTACCTTCTATTGCGTTTCTTCCGTTGACGGTTGCAGCTAATACGAGTATTTATTCAGTCCCTATAACATTTATATCTCAAAGACTCCGAGCAGCTCTTCGTCGGGATTTACTCGTAAACCCAGCCAGAGTAGCTTTGCGCATTTACTCGTGATAGACCTATTGTCTCTTCGATTTGATACGTTGTAAAGTCCGATCGAGACAACATTGCCATTGTATCTTTTCTTGGATTTTGAAACTTTTAACACCTCGAGTCTACCTGAAGACTCATTTTGTTGTAACAAAACTCGGAGGGAAAAGAAAAAGAAAACCCTCGGGTTGTGTTTTTTGGTTTACCACCCCCCCTGTGATTTGCGTTACTGACACACCATTCCTGTAAATTTTGGTACCAAAGGGAATAGCGTTAGAGTTTCTTCTTTCATTGGTACCAAAATAAGTACTCACATCCCCATTATGACGTCACCAAATGACGTCATATGTTGAGGAAAGTACGAAAATACTGAATATAGGGTGGAAAATTGATATTTCGCAATTTTACGACTCAAACACCCTATTATAGCTCTACAGTGTGTCTTTATATAAAACTAGTCATTTCCCTCAAGTAGAGTCAAAAACCGCAATGAAAATCTGATTTCCCCTACCTTTTTTGGCGAAAACAAAATTGAATTTTTCATGTGTGTGTCTATGGAATGGCAATTTTGCTGACATGCGAACTTTATGACGTCATTTGTTGGCGTAATGCTAGGCATGTTGGTACTCATTTTTGGTACAAAGGAAGAGGAGGACCATAGCTATCTATTGTACCAAAATCAGGTATATTTGGTGTTCCTGTGTTTGTGTTAGGCATGTTGGTACTTCTCTTCCGGAGGGGGGGGGGTGGTTACCACCCCCCCCCTATCGATCACTTTGGGGATCACCCTGTATCTTACCTATACCCGGTGGATTGTTTGTTTTTTGGATTAAAAGGAGTCGGAACATTCCAATTGACAATTACATTAAAATTTGGCACCAAAAAGATGGTTTTAGCAATGCCGGGGAAAACCTGAGGGGGGGGGGGGGGTGGTAACCAACCCCACCCCCCCCCCCCCCCCCCCTTCGGGTAGACGAGGGTTAAAGGATCGTACTTGTATCACGGAGAAAACAAAGGGGAGAATAAAAATAGAGGTAAGGTTAAGTGGACAAGAGGGAAAGGCTTCAAATACAGCTCCCTTAATATATATATACGTATATTGTGCTTAGAATTTAAGCACAATTTGTAGTGCAAATATTGTGAAACCTTAAACACACCAGAATGTTCCGAAACTACAAGGTGTGTGACCTATGCACCTACAGACCACTGGCACAAGGAAGAAGCTTCTTTAATGTGTATGATTTAATTGTTTACAGGATCTGACAAGTTGTGGGTTTCACCTCCTACCACTATTTACACTACATAATACTTGTTCTCCAACAAAAGATACATCGAAATGCATTTGCAAATGAATTGTTTTCAATATAATCATTGTTCTATATTTAAGCATAAATCCGGATGATGATTCGTTCATAGAGGACGTCAACCAATTTGACAACGATTTGATGGCAAAGATGACAGTGCGATGACGACGATGATAATGACTGTATGTTTAGCGTTTCCTATTTTTTTCGCATTAAAAGTTTAAAGATAAAGAAAGTAGTCAAGGATTGTGGATAATTTGTACACACTAATCGTCATTTAATCCATAGCCCTATAAAAAAAGATTCAGAGTATGATATAGAGCAACAAATCGGAATGGTCCATTTGGGAATGTTTCTCCTTAGGAGAATAAACGAAAAGAGAATCTTTTCCCTTCGCCTTTCCGCTGATTTTTTCCCTCGCAAAACATGGGAGTGTGTATTCACAGTTCTCAATGCTGTGTATCTTACAAACGGGACACATCAAGAGCATTGAATATAGGCGAAAAGATCATAAGACAACCGAGATTGTCGCTTATCAGTAATGTAAATCACTTTTGCCTACCACGCGACCGGCCCACACGGATTTACCAATGCAAAGGGAAAACACCAGAAAAGAAATACTCTCTACATTACAAACGGAAACATCAAATCAGTAATACTGTTTTCCTTAAAGGGGCATTCCTCATCGCACTATTGTCATATCTCCCTATAACTGCGGAGTCGTCCATCAATGACGTCTATAAGCAAAACCGAAAGTGTTTCGGTAAGGGGACCCTCTAACCCACTTTTCTGACACCTTATGAATTCGGAAATTCTTAACGGAATAAACGGGCATGTACAAAACTGCCATGAAAAAATGGCCTTTGGCCATTGGACCTAAAATAAACTTACTGCTGGTCATATTTGTACCACCATGTTTTTATTTTTTTGTGGCCTTTGATTTCCAGTGTCTTTATTTCCCTTTTACAAAATGACAGCTTACTTTAACAGATGTAAAATTTCAAAGCTTGCTCAATCTAAACAAGGCGAACTCATATTTACGCGATGCGTAAAATATGTCCGCGACATGGCACAATCACTATCATGCGATAAATGCAATAAACACCCCACCCCCTCCCCAACACCCCGCAACACCCCACCCCAAACCCCCGCAACACCAACCCCCTCCCCAACACCCCACAATTCCCCAAACCCCACCGCCTCACCCCCTCCTAAACCAACCCTCAACACCACCCCGCAAACACCCAACCACCCCAATACCCAGTAACACGCCTCCCCCTCCCCAACACCGCAACACCCTACCCCTCCCCAAAACACTCACACCTCCCCAACACTTTCACCCCCCCCACGACCCACACACCCCCCTCCCTACACATGGCAACACCCAACCCCCCCCCCCCAACACACTGATCACAAACACCAACCTTCGCCAAACCCTGCCACACCCCACCCCAACACCCTGCAATACCTAACCCCTCATCGACCACCCAACCCCCTCCCCAACACCCCACCTCCTCCCCTATGGCATATATTAGTCTCATGTAGCGAAGGAAATTTTTGTCCATTGTGTTAACCGTTTCAGAGATACAGCAATACGCATTTTAATTAGCTCATTTGCATACCAAAGCGCTGGCCGCATATATCACATACTTTCAAATTGCCAAAAAAGATGTGGCCCATGATAGGCTATCATGCAGCGCAGGAATTTGGAGTATCCAATGTACAGTGTCAAAAAATATAGCAATTAAGGCTGATTTTTGCATATTACATTAGCTATTTGCCACTCAATTTGCCCAAAATGGCCCAAAACTAATCAGTCGAGAACTCTTCAGCCCGCTTACTTCCACCCAGGTACATCATTATACACCTTACGGGAACCCAGAAAACTTTACACAGGCCTTGCAGGAAATTTTCATAAAATTATGCAAATGAGCAATTAATTAGCCATATTTTACGCCCAAAAGCTAATCAGGTGGAGACTCATAACCGCTTCTTTCCACCAATTACTCATTGTGCCTTTAAGCGAATCCAGATAAATCGTATACAAAATGTGGTTACACATTTTATCAAGGACGGAAGAACGAAACGAACGGACAACGGAACGCTGCTCCCCATTTTATAGTCCCCGTGCCGAACTGTTCCGCGGGGACAATTAACTGACCATTTTTGATGATGATATAACATTAAATCCTGAATTCAACTAGCAGTTAATAGATGAATTTTTGGGGCTTTGTTGACAAATGGACAAATACGCAAAATTTGGGGTTTTCCTCGCGCGTTGCATGGGGGATTATCACTGAATTTCGGCACAGATTTACTTCCGGTTACAAGTGACTCGCGGGGAAACCCACGCAAATCAAAAACACCGAACTATCGCCAAAAACATTTGTTGTAATTGCCCACGGCACTGTTAATTTAAATCCCCAACACAAATTAATAAGAGTTGCTGATCACAACCGTATTCATGAATTCTCATAAAAATATGAATCTTGCAAATATACCACAAAAAACCCCAACGCGTGCTGTACGTGTTGGGCTGCAGAATTCGGCGGACTCTATTGAGTTTCTACGGGGTTGGACTTGTACCCTGTGTAGTTGAGATATGTCGCTTCGTGTATAATTTGTTTGTACTGTTTTAAGCATGTCATCATGATAATTCTATCATATATATACGGTAAATTAAAATATGATAAAAAATCAGGTCTGGCAAATGTCATGGTTGTGTTTACACTGTGGCAGTGACTGTGGGTTGGGGGGATGAGGTTGAAAATAAACAATATAAAGAAAGATTATGTCGGATCACATGATAAATAATTTTAAAATGATGCATGGTACAAGAAAAATCTGTGTCAATGCACTGTAGTGACTAAAGATTGACCCACAAGTACCAGATATTTCATGATTAAAAGGATAAAAAAATAATGGTGCAGAATGTGAATTTTTTTATTTTATTTTTTCAAATATTTTTATGGACTGTTTTTGAGACTTTGCACTTGTCTCGTTGCCGTAACTTAATATGAAGAAGAAGCAAGGTCGAGTAAAATATTATTGCTTCCGGTAACTGGTAACCATACTTTCTCAACAAAAACATTGCGGGACTGAACAGTTCATTAAATTTGTCAAATAAAAGAATTTATGCCCCAACTACCATTCGTGTTTGATGGATGTTCATATGCCTCTATCATGCCAAAACTTTCGGCCTAAAATTTAAAAATATTTGGCCTACCTACCGACACCCAAAGTT
>JAMKCH010019942.1:0-22198 GCA_023653785.1 Ophioderma brevispina | reverse complement strand
TCCAGAATTGAAGTTGGTCCAAAATTTGCATATTCTAACCAGAGAGTGCATTGAGTCAATCCCACAATGCACCAGTTTGGGAAATTTCACCTCAATGAGATTGTGTGATCCCACAAAAATCCTATTCGTAACACATAAAACCCCTGATTTTTATACTAATTTTAGCCCAAAAAGCGTTAGTACTTAGGTAATTTTGCATGATCATGAAATGTCTTGTGGTTCTTAAACTTCTTGAACACTTTTTATCCCTAAGTACTGACATGCGTTTTGTACAATACAATATAGGCAAATTGCAATGCATTATGGGATTGACTCAATACACTATCTGGATGCTAACATTGTTGTGCTTTATATTTTCAGAATTTAGGACTTTGGAAACTGATTTTTCTTCAAATTCTAGGGTCTTGGAATAAGAGAAAGGCCAATTTCTGATTTTCACTAAAAAAAATAAGAATTAAAGGCTGAAAAGACTAAAAATGTTGCTGTGATAGAGGTTGTACCCATCTCCTCAGTTCCCCCTTTTTCCTGTGGTTATAATGCCCCATTCTAAACCCTAAATCCAATGTTACAGAGAGAGAGTGAAATAATCAGATTTATGTTATACACATTTGAAGTTCTTTAGGCAAGTAGGGGGATGATGTTTTAGATCATGAAATGCCCCTTTAACTTTTTAATGAACTTCAAACTAGAAGTATACATTGACTAGCACCACTTATATATAATTAGTCAGCAATGTAATCAAAGATTAATACCATCAATGCTGTCATTATTTGCAATCAGATAACCACTTGATAGAATAGGGGTGCTGTTTTTGACTAGTTAAATAGGCATAATTGATAACAAATATGGATACAGACTGGGTTGTCTGATTGGTTAAAAGTATGATACAGATGGAAAATGGGATGATGAAACAGCAGTTTGTTTTTCCATAATTGAATGTATGTGTACACATTTGCGATGTGGATATTTGGGGATTTTGCAATCACTTTATTCCATGGATATTACGGATCAGAAATGAAGCCCGTACAGGGGCCTTCCCCAACAAAGGAAAAAGTAATATTGTTGGTATTATGTGTTTTGTTGGTACATTTGTGGTTCTGGTCCACCCTCTTGGAAGTTCAATATTTAACCCCCTATGGTTGACACAGAGATATAGAAGCCCTGTGTTGATTATTAGATACTCGAGGGCTATCCTCTCATGTGCTTACATAAGACACTCAAACACAATTCCTGTTTTCAGAACAAGAGTCCATGAGCCCGAGCAATTTTTGGTATATGAAAGGGGACAAACGACACTTATTATGCCAGCATCAGTATACCATGGGCCTACACAAAAAAGCATGATAGCTTGCTGGAATGGTGCCTAAGCCAGGGTAAGGGGGTAACAAGGTTTAAACAGGGTCAAAATTTTAAATGTGCTCATTTTTTTTTTAATTTTTTAGTTTTTTAATATGTTTTGTCTGATCATAAGGATTCCAAAAAGGTAAGATTTGTATAGCTACAACCTAAAGTTTGGAGTTAAAGGCTAAAACAGCAAAAATCAATAATAAAAAGGGTCATTTTCTGTTGTAAAGGGGTCAAATTTCAAAGTGCTCTGATTTGGATAAAATATGGTGCATAATATGGTGGCGTCACTAGGATTAAAATGAGGAATAGTTTGACTGTCTAAAATGCTTAGGTACCAATGACATATTTATTTGGCCTTTTGGGGACAATGAAGGTCTATGTCCTTGTATTTCCAATGGGGGCTTGACCTTCTTGCCCCCTACTTTGGGAACTAGGCATTTGAGGACACTAAAAACTATCCTTATTTGAATCCTATGACCTCCACCAAAAAACTTGCACCATTTGCATCCAAATCGTGCAAATTAAAAAATTTGACCCCTGTACAACGTGAAATCTGAAAATTAACTGTGACCTGTTTGCTGTTGTAACCTTAACTCCAAAACTTGGGGTTGTAGATAGTACAAAACTAGAACTTTGGAATCCTTATGGTGGAAATGATGTGGCATAATTTCAACATGACCAGATCCATTAAAATGTTGACCCCTGTGTATAATCCTTAATTTTCCTCCTACTGGTTATAGCATACCATTCAAGAATGCCCTCATGCATTTTTTGTGTTAGAGGATAGTGTGTACTGATGAGGCGCTATAATAAGTATTTTTGTCCCCTTTCAGGAGATACCAATTTGGACTTAAAATTTCCTGTGGCTTAAAAGGACTCCAAGAATTCGTCAGTTTATAAGGACGTGTCTTTGAAGGTCAGTTTTAAATTATTAACTGATGGAAGAAATTGTCTTAAAGTGTTGTTTTCAATGCTTTTTAAATATAAGGCCAAAGAAGCCAAGAAAGTTTAACCCTTTGTTATTTAAATTGTTATTTAAATTTGAAATAAAGATTACTTGTAAATTAAAGTTAAATATAGTACCAAAACTCAAAAAATACAAACAAACTCATTTTGGTCAAAATGTAACTGGGACATATTGACTACACTCTTCAATTAGTTTTACCCAATTGGATGTTGTGACACACTTTTGTGTATTACCGTTTTTTGATTTCTATTGTTGAAGAAATGGTCTATTGCCAACATGTCTTTAAATATGATCCAAGACACCATTTAACGTGTTGTGGTTATCTAATATACCTCAACAGTTTAATCAAGATAACGGTCATAGGCCACTAGAGACAAAGGGGGTAGGGGGGGTGTCTTAAGGGGGAGGTGGTGCTGGATGCTATGAATATAAGTGACAAACAGATATTTAAACATACAATTTATAATCCATTATACCATAAATCACAGCTGGACCAGTTATTGGTTTACATATTTTATTACCATTTTCCTAGTAAACCTGTTGGCACACCCGTATTTGCCTTTAGGTATCAAATACTACCAGATGTATGTCTGTCTTGTGGTTGAAGACACATGCCACTACTTTGTCCACAGAGCCCTTCATGACAGAAGAGTGTACAAATCATACACAAGATTCACCACTCATTCCAGGTAAACATAATATTTGATGTATTTTGATAAATGTTTATTCAATTTTGAACAGAGTATGACAAATTGAAGAAAGTGTACCTTGCCTATAGGATTTGTGTAACAGTAACATCCTGGGGGAGGGTGGGGGGGGGGTGGGAGTGGGGGTACACGATCGAATCGTGGTAGAGTGACTCCTTCTTTACCACAGAAGACGGTCTTGCATTGGTTTAACAGCGTGTTTACTTTTGCCTTATTTACAAATGTTATCGGTGCCTCTAAAAACCCTTTCAAATTCAGTTTTCATTTGTTTTATGCCCAAATGCATGGTTAAAATGTTACATGAAACTAATTACACTACCAATGTTGATGTTAATCTCCAATAACGGCAAAATTTTCGATTATTTTCCAAAACATATTTCGTCTACCCGGCGTTTGTCAAACTTCACGTGTATTTATAATAATATCAAATGACGTATAAGGTATGTCAAAAATCTTTTTACAAAAGGGAGACTACTAATCCAGTTTTCATGATAGCACTATCCGAAAAATCATCATGTTCCGTTACCAACACACGAATAGCACTTCGCACATTACAAGGTGCGCGCGGATATTCCAAGGCAATCGGGATATACCCCGCAGGACCAGTGAACATCGTGTAAATCAATGGCTCTAACAAAATGGCTGCTTCTCAAACTCTACAGCAGAATAAAAAATAATTCTTACTTATCTATTAATTATTAAATTAAAAAACATTTTTAAATTGCAAAATAATAAAATATGAATGGCGTATTAACCATTTTGTCAAATTTCACGGGCCTTTTCTGATGGTACACTTCTATATTTCACCAATTTGATGAAGTGTAAGTGGCGTAATGATTTCCCAATTGCAGAGAATGTTAAAATGACCTCGGGTCATTTGTGTGAAGCATGTTTATCAACACACATTCAGACTCTGTGTATGAAACGAACCAGTTTTAATTCTTCTTTTTTCAATTACGAGCTTTCAATTTTTGAAATCTTCGTGATTTTTTGGAAGTTAACAATTGTCTACGTGATTTGGTAATAATGACACTACTTTGAAAAAGGGAAATAAGTCCACCAACCAGCTAAAATCAGGTATGTAATTTGGTATGTAACTCTTTAAACGATGCACTTTACCTATCGTCGTGTTCAGAGGGTTAAATCCCACTGATCACAGATTCGTGTTTAGGGTGGGGGTGGGGGGTTTGTGCCACCTGTAAGACCCTCATTTTTCAGGCTCTTTTCAGTTCCGGGTGGCGTGACCCCATTTTAGGGCCATTTCATTTCCAGAGACCCTACTTTCATGTCCAAAGCCATTTCCTACCATTTTTTTGAATGCCTCAAAATGGTAGCTGAAAAAATTGAGGGAAATTCTCAGCTTATTTTTCTGAAAACTTTTGGAAAACCTAGTTCCAGAGACCCCATTTTTGGGGCCTCAATCTAAACAGCTCCGGAGCCTCAGTTTTTTGGAATTCGGGCAGCACATACATACCCAAATAAAGTTGAGAACCTCCCCAACCAACAATACACTGGCAGGCTGTCCATTTTTTGTTTTTTTTTGTGTTTTTCTTGTGATCAAAATATAGCGCACTGGCTTACATCAATGAGGAATGCAGAAATTACGTTGACTTAAAAAATATCTTGGTATCTTTTAGATCAATATTGTGTCAAAGTCCGATAATTTTGAAAGTTTTGATTATATTTTGTTGGCCTCGGTTTTGCTCTTTCATTCAACACCTCAATTGCAAAAAAGTGTCAAAAATGGCTGAGCTAGAACACCTGAAATGTTAGAACCCCTAACCAATAGTGCACTTTTTAGGCATTTGTCAAAAATTCCAGAAAACATACTATTGAAATGTCAGGGGCAACACAGTCCCTTAAGATCATTTCAAGAGCACTGGAACTCAAGAAAGGTCAATTAAAAAAGTCATCCTAATACATGGCAGCTTATCTGGCACTTACGGCCTTCTTGCACTCACACAGTAGTCTCAAATCAGGGGAGGGCGGTCAAGAAATTCAATTTCGTAGACTCGACATTGGTTTAACACTAAAAGTGAAATCTTGACGAAAATTCTGAATTTTTGTATATGTTTGTCAAGATATTTTCTTATTCCGAAACCGTTGGAGATGAAGCATCAACTCCACTGGAAGGTGTTCATTTCTGATTTTTTTGTTTAAATCGATCAAGTTAGGTCGTATGTGGGTCCACCGGTACACCCATGACCGACCCACATAAAAGCACCCAAATTGGTTTGTGGGGGGGGGGGGTTTCCAATCCGTATTGCTGAATTTCGTTTGACATCTTTTGGTGAGTTGCTTTTATAATGAATGAGGCTTGGCCGCCACCGCCTGGGTCAAAATCAAACCCAGCCCTTCTTTTATCTTCTAATTTATTAACAAAAATAATCTCAAATTTCTCCCCATGGGTGTTGTTCCCCCTCTCTCATTTGACTGTTACCCTGTGGCGCCACCGCATCACAAAAATACTTACTCTCCCATCAAAAATTTAAAGATAAAACCCTATACGCATAGATTTTCTGAAAGTAGTGGGTTACACTTCAGTAAGATCCTGGCTTTTGTAGTTTGTTGAAGTACTTTACTATGTTTCAGATTGCTGCTTTAAGTTTCCATCAGATTTTTAATTGGGCTTGCATTCTTTTTTTTTTTATGACAGGCTCCATTTGGAATGGTTGCTGAGTATGCCACCCACAGAAAAAACATGAGTAAGTATTACAAGGATGTCCCATGGTGGAGTGAAGTCATTATAATGTGTATTCTGAACAGCTGTGGAAATTTCGCAATTTTTGGTTCTACCCAGTTAAATAGTAAGTTAATTGGAATATAATGCTGTGTTATTGCTCATTTTGAGGTTAGTATGTGAATGTTTTGCTATATCACAACACACCTCTCAACATGCATGCATGATTCTGGGCAGTCACAGGGGAGCAGTGGTCTACGGGGGGAGGAAAGACACGAGCAGGGAGGGGAAAAAGATTTGAAATTTGCAGGAATAGCTCAAAGTGAGGATAAGGTCTGGTAGAATTTTCATAAGTTACCTTTTCCCAGTGTAGAATGTGTAAGATCCGCCGTTAATCCCGCTGGTGCACCGTTTTTTAGTTTGTAAGGGGATCTGCCCTCTGACGATTTCTCCATTCAATTACGTGTGTAGTAAGTGTCCCGTTCGGACAAAATGACTAAAATCTCCGATTGCGTGGTCCTTATTAGGCTGCTTCTGGCTTATCATTTGGTCAGGGTATGTTAGATCCCTTACTTGTTACGTACATGCTAAAAATCCTGATTTTTGATGATTTTTTCGATTTGCTGATTAGACAAATCACTGATTAGGTCTTTAATAGGTAGTCATGCCTTCTTGTATTTAAGCCTATTAGGTTGAAGCTGACCTGAATTGCAATCTGTCTGGTTCTTCCACATAAAATAATGGATTGCTTGCTTTTTAAATTGCTCTTAGAGGGTGTTGTAGTAGGCAAAATCAGCGGTCCCGTGACCATGGAGAAGCGAAAGGTCGTTTGATGAGGGATTTTGGTTTATTTGGGGTATTTTTAAACAAAAAGAGCTTCAGACTCCCATTTTTGTGAAATTAGAATATTGTGTATCTCTTGAACCAAGTAACGGACAAACATGGAATAAAGTCCTTTTTATATTTGATGATCAGAAGTCCATTCCGACAGTTTTATTTTTTTAATAGGTGGTCATCTTTACTGTGAAATCCAAGATGGCCGCCACTGGCTATGTTAAACTATATACAAATATCAGATAAACCAAACCCTTGCACCTTTAAGACAGTAATGTATTGTTTCTAAGTGTTTACTGTCCAAGAAAGAAACCCATTCTTAGGTTTAGTTTGCTAAACTGGAGGTCAGAGCACTATGTAGAACATCCCCCCCCCCCCCCCCCCCCCAAAATGGCGGCCGTTCCCATCTTGGAATTACCAAATGTGTATCCTCTTGAACAAGTAACTTCCAAACATGGAATAAAGTCTTTTTTGACTAAGTGATTACTAGAGTCCAATACTGAAGTTAGTTTTTCATTAGAAAGTCATCTTTGCTGTGAAATCCAAGATGGCTGCCACTGGCTATGGTAAATAGACACACACCAAGCCAGTTCACCTTTAAAGATGGTTAATTATTGTTCCTAAGGTTTACGGTGACCAGAAAATCCAGGTGTAGTTCCGTGGGGGGTCCCATCATAGCAGGAAATTCCAAAATGGCCATCAATGGCCATCTTGGAATTGACCAAAATTGGTATCTTTGAACAAGTACTTACAAACATGCGAATAAGTGACATTGTGACTAATTTGATAATGAGGAGGCCATTTGAATACATTTACATATTCCAAGCCAGTTTCATCTGTTACAATCATTACGTTTTTTGAGTAATTGTGTGACCATAAATCCATTCTGAGTGGAATTTGTTATATCATCATAAAATTCCAAAATGGCCACTGACAGCCACCTTGGAAATTACAAAATTGCATGAAATAACTTGCAGTGAATCAGTGTTGTTGTTTGGCGAATTTGATGATCAGGAGTTCATCTCAAAATTGTTATTCATTGATTTCAGAACCCCCCCCCCCCTCCCTCCCTCCTCCCCCCCGTCCCCATCCCCACCTGAATGCCCGATAATGCATTGTTATGCTTGCATTTAACCCCAGTTGTAGAGACAGGTAGTGGGATATCACAAGCAAATTACAGTTGCGCCCTGGTGATTACTATTTGTAGGGATTGTGGGATTCTGAAAACATCCTTGGGAAATTCCAAAGAGGACCGCC
Organism: Ophioderma brevispina; assembly: GCA_023653785.1. Lineage (NCBI taxonomy): Eukaryota > Metazoa > Echinodermata > Ophiuroidea > Amphilepidida > Ophiodermatidae > Ophioderma > Ophioderma brevispina. Next base: position 14,406 of record JAMKCH010019942.1, on the reverse strand, counting down.
AAGTAACTTATTTTGAATATGATGGAAAGTTCCCACTTTCCAAAGTGTAGGAGTAGTTACCTACAAAACGAGTTCATCACTTAGACTCAGAAGTGCAGCGAGATCTGAACACTGCTGTTTTGCAGGATGATCATTGCACACCATTTACGTGTCGTCTTGGCCCAAACGCGCCGGCCATTGTTGAACCTTGGCAAACCTTGGCAATTTCACTGCGCTAGGGAGTTATCACCACATCATATCGGTGAACGTGGAAACTCCACGTACACACAAGTTGTAGATAGCGTTGGAGTCGATATTTTTTGTACATTCGGTACACTGGAGATTGCGCAAAAAAAATACGGGCCTATCGTAACGATTACGCACCAAAATATTCCTAACTAAATTGTCTAGTAGACTGACTAGTTTTATAATATTTTAGGTTTAGTTTTGGAAAAAAGACGAAAAAAAACGTGAAAATACGATCCCATACAAGATTTTTCTACCTTATCAGCTCTATCAGCTGGCTCAATTCTCGATTGCTGTTGTCAAGTCATTGACCCCACACGCCAGGCTTACAAAAACAAGTGAGCTAAGGGGTCTTTTTGTCATGAACCATTTCTAACATCAGCATGACCACCTGATGCGTTGATTTCGCGTATCCAACGGTCCCGCGGAAAACGTTTTTTTTTTTTTTCATTCTTGTTCAAGCTAATCGCAGAGCCTTACACAGCGTTTGGCTGCTAGGGAGTCCCCATGACGTAGCGCATGTCTAAGAATAGCCGCCAATTAGCGATGCGGGATGGAATAGGTTGGCGCTGTTCCCAGCACTAGAGATACTATGGGAGCGTAATTAGTGTGCCTTCATCACTATCGGAATCAATTCCACTGCTAACAGAATGGGCAGGCAGCTAGAGCTAAAGCTGTGGTATGCTGTTGAGTGTATCTTACATGATGACATTTAATTTGCCATCTACCAGTTGCCAGCCATACCTTGCAGAGGATGTGTTCCTTTAAGTCAACAGGCCTGTAATAAGTCCGGTTGTTAGCTCAAAACAGATGGTATGTAAGACTATCACCATCGGGGGAAGTCGAATTGTGCATATTTTTTTTGGGATTGCCACTTCAGAGCTCTTTCCACTGCGGACCTGTCACTTTTTTCTCCACCATAGATTACTGGAAGAACAAAGGCTTATCTCTGAGAGGAATAAGCTCCGAGAGGAAGGAGGCTTTCTCTCCATTGCTTAAGAGAAGTTGTCTGGCCTCTGGGTCTGTACCTGTCTACTACAGACAAATGCATTTTGAAATTTTAGAGTGATTGTAGCGGCTTCTCAGTGTCTGAACTGGAAGCATCCCGAGACTTTTTTGCCTGACAGTAGGAGTGTTGCAACTGATTATAACTACATTTCCTATCATGTCAGCAACAGTTTTCTAGAATGTGTCTTTCGTGAAGGGTTGGAGTGGATTTATTGTTGGATTTGCTAACCTTAGACTATAGAACCTGTGATGATGGAAATGGTTCATCCGTTTTCATAAAACATTGGGAAAGGCCCGGTTGCGATCGATGACAGTAATCTGTCTCTAAAAGGTCCTGAATGCATTCCTTTTCAGACATTCAGACGACGATACAATTCTTGTATGGTCACTGATGTTATGTTCACAGCAGCAGTTTCCCCATCATGTTCCAGTGGTGTTGTGAATATGGATAAAGGAAAGAGAATCTTCTACTGCAAGGCATTTGTGATTGTTAAACATTGCAGAGTCACCATTCCTCTGCATTGTCTTTAGCAGTGGGGACAGTGTCTTTTATGGACATGGTCATAGAGCCATATCACCACAAAAGCAAGGTATATTTTAACGATGCGGGAAAAAGCCTTCCACTCAGATGACGTCCTCTCGGACGTCTGAAAGGCTTTGTTCTTTCAATACATTTATGGGGACTAAGTGAGTCAGGCTCCAGCCTTGCATATGCCCATTTTAGCAGTGGATTTGACTTTGATTCTGATATAGGATCGTCCTGCAAAACAGACAGAGATATGGGTGTTAAGGCTGGCGCTTCCAAAACATAGGGCAATTCGGGTCACATAGGTACTTCAAAATAAGCGGTTCTTTCTTTGGGTGGAAGCGACAATCAAAATTGCCCCAAACAATAAGGGCCTCTTGGGCGATTTTTTTTTTGCAAAATTTCCCAAAAAATTAGGGGTTTGGGGGGTCGCATTTTCAAATTTCCCTCCAACTAGGGGGTCTTTGGGGTTGTGACAGTGGTAACATGTTCAAAAAGGGGGTCTTTGGGTGACCTTTTCAAAAATATGCGGTTCTTTAGATGACAACGATGCTGAAAAGGGTCGTAACAGCCCTACATACAAGTCACTATTGGTCATTTCCAAGATGGCCGTTGTTGCCAGGGATTTCGCATCGTTATGGGTTACCTCAACCATTAACCACAAAACTAAACCTGACGAATGATTTCTTGTCACGTACGTAAAACGTCTTCACAGGTGATTGGCTTGGACTATCTAAAAAAGTTCATATATTAATTTATGTAAAAATTTCTATTATTTAATATAGCCAGTGGGCACGCCATCTGAATTTTACAAGTAAAGATGATTGTCTAATGAAAAACTAACTCAGGAATGAACTACTGGTCATCAAATTAGTCAAAAAGACATTTATTCCAGTTATAAGTACTTAGTTCAAGAGATAAACAATTTGGAATTTCCAAGATGCCGGTGAGCCATTTGGGATTTTTACATAGCGATGTGACCTCCAGTTAACAAAACTACACCTGGAATGGATTTATGGTCACATGAACACTAGAAAACAGACATTAACCCATCTTCAAATGTAAACTGGCTTGGACTATATAAAAAAGGTATAGATTCCCATAAGCCAATGGGCGGCCATCTTGAAGTTCACAGTAAGGTGACACTTAATGAAAAACTAACTTCAGGAATGGACTTCTGATTATCAAAATTAGTTAAAAGACACTTATTCATGTTTGTAAGTTACTTTTGTTCAAGAGATACACAATTTCCTACTTTCCAGATGGCCGCCAGCAGCCAGTTTGGATTGCTAAATAGTGCTGTGACTCCAGTTTAGCAAACAAACCTTGATGGAATGGGTTTCTGGACAGGGGTACAACATTAGAAAAACAATACATTTAAACGTCTTTCAGTGAACTGGTTTGGGCTTAATTGATATTTGATATAGTTAAACATAGACAGTGGCGGCCATCTTGGATTCCACAGTAAAGATGACCACCCTATTAAAAAATAAACTGTCGGGAATGGACTTCTGATCATCAAATTAGTAAAAAGACATTTATTCTATGTTTGTAAGTTATTTGTTCAAAGAGACACACAATTTTCTACTTTAAAAATGGCCGCCGGTAGCCCCTTGGACTTTTCCACTCTCCTGGAGTTTCCCCACACTTTTGCGAGGGGCATAGGAGCCTCATTTTGTTTAAAATACCCACAAAGTAACAAACAATCCATCAACAAACCACCCTTTGCTCCCATGGTCACGGGACCCTGGATGTTGACCCTCTAGTGCGGGCCAGATCAAAAATGTAATTGACTCTGAAAAATTATTTTTTTGAGAATCCAGTAAAGTGCCACACCAAACTTTTAAACAACTTTGTATTTATTACTTTAGTAAAAGTTGGAAAAAACATTTTTGTTTAAAAGGTTTAAATGTCGTTTTTAATTTTTTTCAACCAAATATTTTTGCATTGAGCAATAAGTATTACCGCATTGGGATTCTTCCTGTGTGTTGACATGGGCAGGTACAAATAACCATTGTATGCACCCCCCAAAAAAAAGGATTACATCTTTAGACGAATTGGGTAGGTGTCAGGGCAAGGGTTTTATATAGGGGGGGGAACCTAGCCAGCTGTACACCTGGTAAAGCGAAATGATTGTGATATTTCCTAATGGTAGCGAATAATAATTGGCAAGCGTCATGCCTTGAGCCCCCAACAGTATAGAGCATGCACCTTATAAGTCAAATCATATAGTATGATATTATTAAATGTATAATAGTTAGTGTAATTCTAGGCTTATATAGGTTATTTCAAACTTAAAAGAGCATCTAAACTTGATCCAAATGATTCATCGAAAATATTTAATTTTGTTTCATTTCAGTTTTGCATGGGTTTATGTGGGCCATCTTACTGACATGTAATAACCTTGTTTGTTGTGGGCATGGACTGTTGTACGTCTTATTGAGACCATCGAGGTACACAGTGGCTATGATTGTCCCATGGCTTAATCCGCTAATCTACTCCCATTCTATGCAGGTAAGGGCCCGGCCACAAACACAATGTTGGAGGGGCACTGGAACATGTTCATAGAGGGCACCATCATTTTTGCGTTGCCTGCAAGAATTGCAGGAGGCGACACATACAGTCCTTAAAGGCAGACTCAGAGATTTCCTAGGAGGGTGCCCTCAATTCCAAAAAAGTGTGTTTTTTGCATGTACATTAATGATTGTCCATTATACTAATAACGGTGTGAAATTGCTAAGCCTAAATCAAAAATTCTCAAATAGAAAACACAACGTTGTTATAAATTACGGATCCGGAATTTCTGGTATAACAGTATCCTATGGGAGTAATACTACACATAATGTGTACCGGCATCAAAACGAAAATCGATTCATCTCAAATTTCGAGAATGAATGTGCATTTTAGGTGCTATCTTTAGTTTAGGTTGACTATTTTCCTGTATTACAAAAAAAAAAATAATATTCGAAATCTCTGAGTCAGACTTGGATTCTGTCTGACTGTGTGCCCGTTCTTATGGCTGTGTGGCTGTGTTTTCAAAAGTTAAAGTTTCGAAGAAAGTTTCTCATTCGAGAATCAAAGTCCATTGGTACAGATATGGGTCAGAGTTGCCCCTTAGTAACCGTCATATTGAAAATGGGGTCATGGGTCAGATACCAAGGTTGAAGGTCATATGAGGTCAAGTTATAGAATGGGATTTGACACAGCAAAATGGCCTTATTGGAGAGAAGTAAATGTGAAATTGCCTATTGAACTTGAATCACAGTGCCCCTGGGAATCTTCATATGATGTGGTCAAGGGTTAGATACAAGATTCAAAGGTCATATGAGGTCCAAGTTACTAAAATGGGCTGAAAAACATCACCAAATGGCCTTTTTTGAGAAGTAGTAAATGTGCAATTGCTATAGAACTTGAATCACAGTGCCCCTTGGAATATTCATATGATGTGTCAACGGGTTAGATACCAAGATCAAAGGTTTCATATGGGTCAAGTTATAAAATGTGAGGCTGAAAACTCAAATTGGCCTCATCTTGAGAAGTAAAAGTACAATTGCTATAGAACTGATGCTCTTGGAAGGAAACCTCATATGTAATGTCGGTCAAGGGTACATACAAGGCAAAGGTCATATGAGGTCAGGTTATTAAAAGGGGCTGAAAACATCAAATTTAGCCTTGTCAAGATGGAGTAAAAGTCAATTGCTAAAGAGAAACTGGATATCATAAAAGCCTTGGGAACCTTCATAATGAGGTCAGGGGAGGGGTAGGTAAAATTATAAAAGGGGCCTAAAAACATAAAAGTGGCACCAATTTGTAAGGTGGAATGAAAATCTAATTGCAACAACTGGGGGCATACATGCCTACAGCAACAGGGGAAACATTTATATGAATAATAAGGTCAAGGGTCACTTTTCACAGGTCAAAGGTTTCATGTCAAGGTCAAGTTATAAAATGGATGAAGGAAGGAGGAAAGGTGGATCGCGCGCCGCAGGCAAACACTTGTGGTTCGAGAACCCCCCTGTGTGGTCAAAAACTTAAGGTTTTACTGTTTGTATTGCCTTTACAAGTAGCTTAAAATGCATAATAAAGATATCTCATTTCCTTTCTTTCAGGTCATCGCTTTCATGATTTCACCACATGAATTCAACGGCAACTACTCCTCCACATTCCTCACATATTGGGACCAGCTATTTGGTACAGATATGACAATGGAACGATACAATGCAACAAACGCCGAGAAGGAATGGAAGGTGAAGATCCGCCTGAAAGGAAAGAAACAATAAAACTAGCCTACTTCATATCTGTGTTTAATAAATTGCATATTTTGTATACACCCTGACCATGTGCATTTCCCTCAATATGCGAACAACCAGGTGGTGGCGTCAAGAAATCCCAAATTTTAGACACCGCCATTTTTCACAACCGAAATCTTAATGAAAAAAAATCCTGGAATATTTTTTATATGTTATAGCGTTATGGGTGGATATGAAACAAAAGGATTATTTTTAATATTTATATACAGTAAAGGGTGAGGACTGGTCCTAAATGGTCCAAGTAAAACCACCCATGCAATCCACATCAAGCACCCAAATCCGCTTCTGGTTTGAAGTCGTATTGTTATATATATTAGATTTCTTTGGTGAGTTGCATAATATAATAAGATTTTATTTCATTCGCTTAACACCATAGTGCATTTAAATTTTGAGATTTTCCTGGTGACGTAAGACTGCGTCTAATCACTGGAGAAAAACTCGTGGGAATTAGCAAAGAGGTTCAAGCGTTTATTCCCTGTTTCAGGAGGGTCAAGCTTGCCAGTAAACCAGCAAAATTGGAATGCATTATGGTTGAATAGGAAAGATTGTTCAATCAAAGAACAAGGTTCGTCTCATGGTTCAGGTATTTAAGGACCAAGTTCATAGTATTTTTTTTTTTAATGGGGCCGTCAGAGATTTAGTGGGAAATAATAGCATGAAAAAAATATTCAGAATATGAAAACGGACCATTAATGAAATCACTTTCCCAAATTTGAAATAATGTGACAAGTGTTGACATTCCAAATGTTAATCGCCATTTTCAAAGAAGGGCGAAATGTAGTAATTTAAATGTATCTTTTGGACAATTAGTTTTAAGGCATGCTTAGTGTAAATATTTTATATAGTTACTTAATTTGGTGTTCTTGACCAAATTCGGCAATTTTCAAGTGTTTCTATCGTTAGAACAGTGATGAAATTTTAGACTGCAACAAATGTAGTGGTTTCATTTAGATGTCCCAAGTATGTTTAAATGGCTTTTTGAATAGAATCTCAAGCTTTTACAGCACATAGCACATCTCACACAGCAGTTTGTACGAATAAACCTCCTTTGCATCAATGGGACTTTCTAAAATTGAAACCTTACCACAAAAAATTGCACCACTGTACTCATTGAAAATCAATTTTAAAAGTCTAAAATCTATTTTGGTTATCTATACAAAACTGTAAGGATAAACTCATAAATTTTATCAATGGAATCAGTTGTACAAGGGCTATAGTCTGGGACAATAAGGCGGACCCGTGGTGCGCTGACATAATTTGAGTGCAGAAACAATGTCTGCCATGAAGAGTAGTCCGTGAAAATTTAAAGTTAATAATCTAAAACATTTAAATTTCTTACATGATGAATTATTTGCTGTGAGTCGAAACCCAACTCAAACGTATTTTTGTGTGGGACCTACAAGAAAGATAAGTGCAATGATTATTTTTTTAAAATTTGTCGTGTTTTGGTTTTGCATTGCCTTCCCCACAACCCCATATGTAAAGTTTTGCGACCAAATATTTTAACCCATTTGATGTGAGAGCTAAAACCTGATTTTGTAAGCCCCATTGAGTACTGCTAAACTAATATTGGTCGACCAAAATGGGGTCTTGGACTTGCGTTCCAGGCAGGTGAGCCTATATGTAAAAAAATTTTGAATGAAAACCGCAACAACTTGTGACTGGCGAAAGGCACATAGCCTCCCTTATACGTCAGTCACTTGCAAACTGGCATACACCAAGCCCTGTTTTCATGCACAGTGACACCTCAGTGAATTCAAATGCGGGCATGGGCAGCATTAGGCAAAGGCACAGTGTTTCTTAAGCAACTATATACACATAATACCTGCCAAACATTGAGAACCACAAATAAGACAGCATGTCGTTTAAAACACCTCATCACGAAAGGCCTTTTGGGTGGTGTCTATTTTTGTGATCCACTTTAGGCCTCTATTGGAGTACACAGGGGCAGATCTCCGATTGTATAATGGGTTTAGAGTTTTTTTTTTAAGCTGCAGGACAGAGCTGTCAGAGCCCAAAAATATTTCGGAACTTTTGGCCAAGTATTTGCAAAGATTTCTTCGATTTAGAAATCAGGATTATCCCTATTTTTTTTTTTACAATTTGTAAAGTTCAAAAAATAGGGACCATTCCTATTGAAAACAGGGAAAGTTGGCAGGTTATGCCACTATATAATGGAAGTGGCAGGGTATATCCCTAGAGGGTACTCGCATTGTAGAGGAAATTGGAAAGCTATGGTTATGTGCCAAACCAATAAGACCCTTTCTCAGTCCAGAGATGCTTCCTTTTCATTTCCAAAAGCCAGAGTCTCCCAAATTTTCTTCGAAACCCTCAAAAAAGACCTGGCAATTGAGGTGGTAAAATTGCGGATTATTTTAATAGTGTCAGCAACAACAGCTCAGCGACCCCATTTTTTGTGGTTTCTCAAATACGGCCAGAAATTCAATTTTGAAATAACCAGGGTAGCCCTAGCCTTGTTCAAGGCACTCTACAACGTCATTCACTGGTTTCAAATGTCTGATACAAATAATGTAACAGATCATATGGCAGGAATCATGCAGAGGAGTGGAGAATATTCCCCCTCCTAAAACTATAAGAAATAGCAATACCATGGCAAAACATCATTTTATCAAAGCACGTACTTTGATGCTCTAATTCCACCTGCCACAATAGGCATTTGTGGTTTTAAAGCCAGACTAGCAGGCTCCTAGATCCAGTGTGCAACAATAGACCACCAGGAGTTATACCAATAGTTATTGAATTTCTCTTGACCGGGTATTCTAGCCCAGGCCCCTTCATATGCGAAAAGCATTTGATTTCAAACTGCAAACACACTGTTTCAAAATAATTGAGAATAAATTTCAATAAACAAATTAGCAAGTTGGTCAGTTCTTAGCAGACACCTTAACAATGCTTGTGTGGCACATACTTCCCCCCCCCCCCAGGTATTATCACTGTGTCATGGTGACCAGGAATCCAGGTGGCAAAGTATGAGAGCGCTTTGTGTATAGCAATGTGACATCTGTTTACAAGATTTGTTCATAATCCGATTAGTGACAAATTCTCTTTGAGGTTTCCTTGACACTATGTGCAATTTGTCTCGTGGTAAGTTCAGCAAACACTAGAGCTCAACAGCTATGGAATGAGATGGTGGGGCCAATGTAAATTGGTTGGAGTGGATCTGAAAATGATCCCTGAATCATTTTGTACATTCAAAAGTCATGCCCACAGAAATAAAACAACACATGCTCTGGTACATTACAAATGACATCAATTTCTTGGAAGTGCACCTCCAATTTTTTTGGACATAATCCAATTTTGCATGCATCATAGCACCTCCAATGATAAGATCTTTTTGTCATGACACTATACTTTGTTCATTACCAATAGGCAGACTCTTCACACCGCGAATTGATATAGAATATTGTGGCACAACCGCAAGCATCATTAAACGTCGGCAGACCCCCAAATTTCGCGGGGCCACTCTTGTGGTCATTGCATTTAATCCTTCAAATTCTTCAAAATTCAAAAGCAGCACTACAGACTTGGGATCGCTCTTCTTAAATTCACTTGAGATGTGTGAATGTCCCAGTGGCATAACCAACCTTTGCAAATTGGGGGGGGGCTGAATGGGTGCCGAGGCTTTGGTTTGAGGGGCAATTTGGGGTCTTCTCCATAGACACTGTACAAAAAGTCAGTTCATTTGGTGGGCTGAAGGGGGGGCAAGGGTCTGTTTGGGGGGGCTTGCGCCCCCCCCTGCCCGCACTGAGTTACGCCACTGAATGGTCCCTGATCTCTGCTGTCACCAACAAATGATATGTATGCATAATTGTTTACTGTAAATGGTTTAACACACAAAACAAATCTAATAGCAGAATAAAAGCACATCACAACATGGTATAGTCCTCATTGACATTTTAATACACCATTACCATATGTTTATTACAATACATCTTGTACAATAACAAGATTTTTAAATACATACATAAAACTTACATTTTGTTTACTCTATACACATTCATTACACTAGGGACCGAGTTAATTGAAGCATTCAAGAACTGAGATTAACACTTAACATCAATTATAAAGGAAATCTCTTCTTATGAAACACAAGGTCTGAGCTAAAATAATTCTGACATAACTGAAATCTAGAACAATATTCAAGTTTAACTTTTTTGAAGAATCTACAACAGTTCTTCTTTTTTTATTATCCCCATCTCCTATAGACCTTTCCATTCACTGATCAAAAATTTTTTTTGGAAATTCAGAAAGTTGTTGCATAGTGTAAACCAAAAACCCCAACAAATCACGAACTAGATGGACGTGATTGTTTAAAATGTGAATCAATGTATGATTTTTTGAAGAACCAGTACTCGTTCCTTGACAAACGAATTGAAAACCACATATCATTATTATTTTGGTGTGATGAATTGGACTCTTATTTTTCCACCTTAAAATAATGGCATCCCCTTGGTTTCAATTCACTTAGCGATAGTACTGTTCACAAATCAGGCCCTTTTTCTCTAATTAAATTTTTATTAGGCCCCATTGCATAATCTTCTATAGAGTGGTTTACGGCAGATGGAACATAACATTGTTTAAAGCAGATTAAGTTTACATTAGATGAGACAAGGTCATGATGCCATGTCATTTAAACAATATGTTATATTATATGTTGGCCACAGCGTCTTTGGACCAAATGACGGAATGTAAATGCAAAAAACGGGTTTATATTCCACTTCATGTATAGCTAACTTTTTCCCATGTGGTTTGAATTTTTTTGAATGTGGCGCATTGACAGGAATGGACTATAAAGCCGCACAAACATAAAAATAATTCAATTACACTAATAGGTGCGTTCCACATAAAGGTATCTTGATCAACCTATCCTCAGAACAACCCACCGTGAGAGAATACAAAACAATCACCAGCATAAAATATCTGAATTTTCAGGTGAACCAGGTGCATGTAATTTATTTTGCAATGCTTGGGTCATCTGGAGTCAAAACAAAAGTCCATTCAACATAATTTACATTCCATGAAAGGGCCCTATTACAGGTTCAGGAAAAATAGTAACTTGTGCTGAAAAAATTTAAAATTGCACAAATACTGGGTTGCCAAAAACTATTGGCATCATGCAGTAGGAGATTGTGATCTGGTATCCCCATTGATTGGGTTATAATTTCTGGATATTGTAGCTTTTGAGTGCATTTGCACAAATCAATGCATCGTGCTTCAGTTAGATGACGACTAAATGGCACAAATCCTGCAGGGTGCGGCCATTTCTGCTTCGGCAAACTGACGCAAGTGCATTGATTTTTGCCATGGCAACTAGAAGAAACTAAAAAATTGCATACATAACCTAATTCATACATATATTACAGTAAACATTTTAGACACAAGAAAATCGAATACTTCATTAAATCAATGGCAGTAATACGTGAGTAATATATCTATAACTGGACCTTCCTTTGCAATTGTGCTACGGTTGCGACCAACCAACTCGTCTCAACAGGCATCTGATTCCTGAATTGGTCACGTGACAGACGGCTAGTGACGTCACGAAGTGCTCCGGTCCCCACACGTGAGATTAACTATAGCGTAGGCCCCTTTCTTATTGAGGGGGTCGGGTTCTCAATTCTATCCCATATGGCTTCCTTGATTCCTCGCTTGTGGTATTGTTTCTCCCTTATCGAGAATTATAACATCCTCCAGGTTCACAGTATGTTTGGAATCAGATCCTTGAAGACCATTGGAATGGTCTCACGTCTCACATATTGCAAAGTAATTTCCAGTTGATTTATTTCTTCACATATTTACTTCTACTCTACTGGTGAATGAAACATACATCTTCAAATGCAGTCATGTTTCTGAAAAAAAGATACCCACCGCCATACATGAAATCATCCAACGCCATGATAAACGTTCTAAGCACACCACATACGCTCATTAGCATATCACCATGCAATGACAAATATCATGCATGGTTTTGTCCAATCATATTTCCTCTCATAATAAACATTATAATTCATTCATTGGATATTCGGATCACAGCACATCTTTTACTGTGCATGTGGGAATACACACAAGACTTGCCTAACTTTCTCCAACTACAATGACTCACATGATTCAATTCATACAATAAAATTTCTATTAACATATTCACATTTCTGATTCCCATAATGACCCACATTCCATCCAGCCCTTCAGACAAGCCCAAACACAACTAGTTCAATATTCTCATCTCCCACTTCAAAGTTCACTACCCTAATTATACAATTACCTTTTACTTGGACTCGCATAATTTTAGGTACTTGGCATCACAAATTAACCCGTGAATTCATATGACTTTTCTCCCACAAAACTCCAATAAGTTTTACGTAAAAAGGTTATGTTGAATTCTAACCAAAATAGTCACAATTTTACAATTGTCCTTTTCAGTTCAGTTCGTGAAATATCTCTTTCTACTGTACAAAAATGTAGAAATTATAATCAGGGATCCCCTTATTTTAAGTTAATAACTCCATGGTTCATGACATGTAGATCCATCTTATCTAAAACCCCGTAGAGGGTAATTTCAGTTAATTAGAAACAAATCTATCTAACAGGTAAACCAAACATCGGACAACGGCCATGTACCACATAAATCTGTTCTACTTGGCTGTAAGTTCAGAACTAATTGCTCTTGTAAAAACCTGAAGTCCCTTAAGAAAGGGGTGTTTAAAGCACTATCAGTGATCCTCCCAAACGAGTCAATATTCAAATTTGCAGGAGTAGTCTAAAAGTGAAGGATAAGTCTGTAGAATTGGTGCATAATCACTTATTTTTTATCAAATGAAAAATGAAACAAAAAAGAAGACATTAGCATAAAGATGTGAATTCATTCACTACGTGTTTTAGTAAGTGGTCCTGTACGGACAGTAATGACAAAAATATCTATTTTGTCTTTATTATGTTTGCTTTCAGTCTTATCACTTGCAGGGTATGTTAGGATAGCTCTACTTGTTATAGACATGCGTAAATCTGATTTTTTATTTTTTCCATTTTATTCTGATTTCAATCATGATAAGTGGCAACTTGAATTAAAATCAAATAATTTTGACACTTTACTTTATCCTACATCCCTCATTCAAATCACCCGGTAAGACTACAGACACCAGTTTTTTTAGAATAGCCATCTGACCAAAATCAGAACGCAGTAACTCAAATTTTCTCAAATGTTATACATGCTATATAAAATTTGTGTCAACTTTAAAAGTGATTTTTTCCCCAGTGATTTCAATATATTAATTCAAAATATGACGCTGTTTACTGTTTTGTAAGCGGCTCACTTTGTTTATGAAAATCTGACTGGGGTAATTTTAGTTCCCTTTAAAACCTAGTACAACACCACAACTCTGTACTGCAAACACACTTCTGATTCAGTTATTGTAAGTGGTAATTTTTTGGGTCAGCATGTAATTCTGCACGCATTCTGCACTTAGTTAGCATTTTTCACTTCACTTGTTTTTAAATTTGCTTTTGTTTTCACAAGCTATCCTGCATAGACCCCTACACATAAAATAAACATTTTGTGTGTTCTTATTGTGACAGCGCTCAGAAATGCACGAAAATTAATGTAGCACGAATATTTCCACTTTAATTAATCATTTGCTGCTGCATTGCAATTGAATATGACTGTTACTACCTGGTTCATGCTAACATTGTAGGAGCCATTGGGACCACATTAATCACAACACAAACCCTATGCCCTGGCATTCATCAAATCGAACAGTGCATGAGCTGAGGCTGAACCATTAACCAATATAATATGCACTTCCATCAGGCAAATTATAACAACTTACATGTATTAGTAAATAGGCTATCATTATGTTCCAATATATAACACATGCTGAGCAGAACTGAAGAACAGTATAGAAACCACATTTGGTTTCACGACTCCTTTCTGGCAGTGTGTTCATAATTTGTCAACTTTTTGTGTCAAGGTGCATTTGGCAATGGCAAACAAGTCGTTGGAAAACTGCTGAGATTGCTTCAATCCAAAGATTATCACATATAAGCAGTCATTTAGATGTATCCCAGAGATTTTATGATTTGTTTATAGGGAAGCATAGGGCTATTAATCAGAGACAAAATCAAAACAATTTCAATTTGTTACAACCAATATTAATTTCCATAAAACAAGGGCCTAAGCTATTTTCACAGAGGTATACTTTCATCTTTTCTAAAGTAATTTCTAAGGGCACATTTTTGAAAAGCAAGTTGGGTGACAATGTAATGTGCCCCATTACTTCTTCATACTTCACACAAGACAAAAGTAATAAATTCCCCTGCCTA
>JAMKCH010019941.1:0-22369 GCA_023653785.1 Ophioderma brevispina | reverse complement strand
TGGGAAGAAAAGGGAGAACCGGCATTGGCTGGTGCAAACAAAAACACAAAATAATAAACATCAGGACCCAAACATCAGGGGGTACTGACACAAAAACGCTCTGTCTATTTTGTCTCAGGAAAGTATCATATAAAATTCTCTTAATTTGCCTTTTTGGGACATAGTACAAATTGGCTACGGGCAATTCATCTAAAAAAGGTTTATACCACCTTGAACCGATATTTCCACAGTAATAGCAGACCAAGGAGGTCAAGCCTGGGCAAATACAATGACAATGAATTAAAAAAAAGTACAGCAATACAAATAGCAAATGCTGCTGATTAATGATTGATGTGAATTTTTTGGCATGGAAGGTTCCATAGTGGAAATGTGGGGGTTTTCTTTTTTTTTTCATTTTAGATGTCAATACATGAACAGGTCAGATTGACAGTTAGTCTGGTGCTCGGCCCAACCGAACTTGCATGTGACCTTGCGCAAGAGTCCACACAAAATATTTTGATGGTTTAGCAAGATTACCTTATGAAGCTAAATCGGATGATGCCACTTTGGACATCCTTGAGCATTTGAGAAGGTAGGGGTAAATTAACAGGGGTAAAATTTGTAAATGCTCATAATGGGTTAAAAGGTTGTATAGTTCAAGTTCATCTGGTCCTATGGATTAAAAAAAGGTATAGTTGCCGTCTCGAGGACATTACTTTAAACACAAGCCTAAAAATGGTTCAAGGTCATCTTAGGGTAAACAATTTAGAATGCACAAGAGTCTTTTCAAAATGGGCTCAATTCTCATTCTGTTTGCTATTACTGTCAAATATAGGTTACACACTTTTTGGACCATTTGTGGTATAAATAAGGGGGAAAGAACGAAGGTCCACAGGGTCTATTGGGGTTAATCATTTTAGTCTCTTTAGATTAAATTAGCAATGATTGACATGAGGTAAAGTTTATTTTTTTTAAACATTTCCCATATGAACCATTGAAACCCAATTTGAAAACAAATCGGATCGTTGTAAAATTTAATCCCTGTGGACCTTGAACAAAGTTTGGTCTGTGAGTGTAAAAACAAACAAAAGGTTCGCAGGTTATAGCAAACTATACCTTTTTTTAAACCTTAGGACAGGATAAACACTTCTATACATATTTCAACTCACATGAAACATTTCAAATTTTAACCCTGTTAATCCCCTCCCTACCTCACATGAGTCACTATTGATGCACCAAGTGGCTCATCCAGTAATTTGGAATTAGCAGGTCAGTGTTGCTAGAAACCCTCAAAACAATTTGTGTGGACTGCGCAAAGTCATATGGGTCGCCACCGGATAAGTAGGTGAGTGCACTTCTGACTATGACTCAGAGCCTGCAAGGGATGTAGCTACAGTGGGCGGTGGTGGTCGGCAGAGCTCCATACCAATCAGCTTCAGAGCCCACCACACTCAGCTTCACAGCCCAACTAAACCCAATTTTAACTCTAGAGGCCCACCATCAAACAAAAAATGCACAATTTAGTCATTTTATGCAAATATGACAATTTTAGGCATAATGTTATTAAAATATGTCAAATTTTCATCCAAATAAACACCCACCACGATAAATGTGCTAGCTACAACACTGGGCCTTAAATCGATACTTATTGGCATTGATCATGTTGATTTGGCTATGTACTCAACATTTATCTCTATGTAGGAACGTAATTCAATTTATTGGTATATAACCCTTGGGCACTTACCAATTGATTTGATTCCTTATTAATAGGGTTAGTTATTTTAATTAGCCAATTAAAGACAAGTTAAAGAGAAAGGTGCTTATCCCGATTCTAGGACCTTCAGTTTTGTTTACAGTTCAACAGATATCCTCGCGCACTCTTATTTCCCACATCCCAGTTGATTCTGATGATGCGTTTTGATGTTATAAAGCAAATGTTGTTGTATTACTTCGACTGCGCCATAGGCCACTGGTGTCGAATTTCTGTCTGTTACAGACAGAAAATTTGTCATGTACCATTAGGCACCATACTATAATACCGGTCAATGTTCATGACATAAAAATCTCACTTTTTTGGTAATTCAGAGGGATGCAGACTGTGGATCACTCAAATGTATTTGCAAGAAAACATACTGTGGTCATAGAAATGTTTATGAGTTAAATGAGTAAATCAGATTGTCAAACAGGTTACCAACATTTAGAGAGGTACATTATCTAACATACATTGTGCAATGACAAAAATCATACATAGATGTTAATCCAATCAGAGTGGCTGTCTCAGAGGAAATATTTTTGAAAATATCCAGACTGGTTTCCTAAATAATCCAGAGCTGCATTTAAATCATTTAAAAAAACAACAAATTTTGTTGTTTTTTGGTTTTGTGTTTCTTGAAAGGTTTTTGAATTCATTTTAAATGATGAAATACCACAGGGGGCAAAGAGTGTATTCAACCTAACCGAGTGATTTGTCACAAAGAAAGCAAAAATATATTGACAGATAAACAGAGCAAGCAACTCAAAATCAGCAATACAATTAACTGGCTTTAAGAAGAACAATGGCTTCCCATAGCTTATCGATATTTTGGCACTTTACTCGAAATAGGATGTGATATGTGGCATGCCTAGAAAAGTAGGAAGCACATAGCTTGTCTTTTTGAAAAATGTTATGTCACTTGATTTTCGTTTTCTTTTTTTGTCGATTTCGAGTTGGTTCATTTTTCCTTTCGTTGAGGTCAAAATGAATGTTCTCTGGCAACCAGAGATTAAACTTGTTGGAATTTTGTTTCGAATTTCCAAGCCCTGGTGTTGTGTGGAAATTTAACACGTTTAAATAATCAGAAACGACCCCAGGCGTGATTGCTTGCCTGATATCTTGTTGTCGGTTGAAATTAAATTGAAACAAAAATTGTCTGATATGGATAAAGGCTTTTGCCAATAGGGGTGATTACGCATTTCCTGGTCGGACTTGATGTATAGGTAGGACAGAGTAGGAAATCAATTTGATAGTCCCCTTTGGGGTTTTGTTTTACCATAATGCTAGATCTTAGCTTGTACTATCAAACTTGCAAAGAAATTTTGCAGGCATTCATATTCGCAGTTCTCCAAAAGGACTGTTTCAAGCGCATGTTTGAAAGCTTCAAATCTATCTTAAAAACTGACGTAAAACATGAGGTTTTTTATGCGAAAATAATTGTTTAGTGAAAGTGGTGAAGAGATTAGATTTGTGAAAATACTGTGTCCGCCAAAAATAGCGTAGGATACAGTATGCAGTTGTACTTGGACTAGAATCATATTGACAAACCACTTTTGTAGTATGACTCATTTAGTTATTTATACTTGATCAGTGATTGAAAAAGGCAATTGGGTGTGGATTCTTTTCTTCGTTACCTGTATTGGTTTGGGGTCAATGAGTTAATTCTTGGGAGTTGAGGGCTATCAAGTTGGATGATTGGCCGGAAATGTCTGGACTGTGGGCTGAGACGAAAGGTGTTAAAGTCGTTAAAAAACCCTTTAATCATTAGAAGGGTTTTAATGAATTCAAAATAAATATGTTTAGTTGATAAATTGGAATTTATTTATTACTCGAATCATTTCAAGTGTTTTGATGGTTTTCTCAGGGCGAGGGTACCCCTTGGAATCTTAAAACAGGCCTCATTCGACTGAGGATTAACTGTTAACGATAAGCCATCTTAAGCAAACACAAATAAACACAAAAAGTCTTCCCCTCTCTGCCTCCTTAGTTTTAAAGCACCTAGGGATTAGAACAAAATTAACTATTTTTTAAATGGAGCCCCATTGTAATTATCGATTTTAAAGTGATTTGTTTTGTTTTTTTACTCTCAAATTATACTATTTTTTATGCACTCTCCCCCCCCCCCCCTTTACAGGTGTTTAAAAAAGTTACAAAAGGAAACTGATTTTTCCGAGACATTTAGAATATTTCACTAAAATAGCAATGGCCACCTGGGATGTGAATAAAGGTGATTCACAGCTTACCTAATGGTCTATCCTAGATCATCTCCTGTGGTCCCTAGTTTTAAGAGTCGTTTCATTTGTAACCTACATTTACCATTTTGTCAGATTGGGTCCCTTGGGCTTATTTATGTGACTAATTGGTCAAAATGAAGGGTGGCGTTTTAAAAAATAATTTTTTTTTTTCGAGAGTATGTTTTCTGACTTTTTAAAAAAAAAGAAAAAAAGGGACATTTTTGTGATCCACAGCCTGTCCCCCGACTTATCCTTCAAAAAAAATTGGCGATTTTTATATCATCCTGAACTGTTGGCCTAAGTATAATCTGTTGCCCAATCTTACGTGCAAATTCCATCTACTTTTAGCATAAATAATTTTGTATTTTCTGTCTGACAAATTACAACACCGTGGCGTATTGCACCGTGATATAAACATTTGCTCATACAATCAAAACACCTTGACAAAATCAACTGCAATTTTGGAATTAACCTTTTCTCAGGGATATCTAGTGAACCATAAGCCAAAAATGAGGTGCTATGATCAAGAAAGTGCACCTTTAATAATGTATTTGCCACAACTATTTGAAAATGGAATTTTGAATTTCATCTTTGAGAAAAAATATTAATGATATTCCAAGGAATGATGTATTAAAATTAAAATAAGAAAACCAAATATTTACGTGGGATGTTTGATTCAATTATATATCATAGTACGACATTTAATCTGAATCCAAATTTCCATTTAGTAACCATATGTATTTGTCACAACTATGAGGGTCGTGGAGTGCCAAATTGTGTGAACACGTATTTGAATACAGAATGAATCGCTATCTCATTTTAGTGGCGCAGTTCACGCTCCATAGAAAATGTGTTCACATAATTTGGCAGTCATCTGTGGTGCTATTTAAAACATTTCTATTCTCTTTAAAAGCATAACTAACTGAAGAATTAATTATTGATCAAAAATGTCTGTCCGTGTCTCAACAAAAAAATAACATTTTAAGACAATCAAATAGTATGTGGGATGCTTGAATCAATCATTCTAAATCCAAATATCCTTCAGTGTGTGGTATACTTCAGTCAGTTAAAGGTGCAACAAGAGATTTTGAGGCACCCAAATATTGTGTCATGATAGTAATTTCATAAAGACACTCAAAAGATTTCTTACCTTGTATTAGGCTACAAATATGGTTTAAAATAGAGGAAAAAGGTGATTCTGATTTGCTTACATTTCAATATAAAACATAGGCTGAATTTCGTATTTGCTTCTATACGAAATTAGAAATTTCACAATTTTTGTACCAAAGAAACATTTCTCAGCTTAATCTTTTCAGATGGGGTTATTATTGATAGAAAACTTTACGTCAGGGCAAAAATCAGTACTTTCGAGTTTTTCAGGGACACCTGATATGTGAAATCTCTCGTTGCACCTTTAAATGAGGTATTTAATTTTTGTGTCACCTGCAGGAAGACACATAGGGATCACTTTGTCCACTGTTGTCTGTTGATGTGAAAAAGATTTAACATTTGCCTGCAGTATCCATATCCACATACTTTGATGGATTTAAACCAAACTTCTTGAGTCATAGATGCAACATGGGATCCCTCATTTGTTGATGAGGTCAAGGGTCACATACCAAGGTCAAAGGTCACATACCAAGGTCAAAGGTCATGGGAGGTCAAGTTGTAAGATAGGCTGAAAATGTAAAATTGACCTCAAATGAAAAGTTCAATTGGAACCAAACTTGGTTTATGGGGATTACATGCAAACTCTCATTTGTTTATGAGGTCAAAGGTCACATATCAAGGTTAAAGGTCGTATGAGGCCTATCATTTACAAACCGTGACGGCAGGCGACACATGCGGTCTGAGGACCATTTTTTTGTTTTTTACATAAAGTTTTAAATACACCAAAGTAAAATTACAAGAAATTGATCCCCAAATTATCAAAAGCTTTATATCCCTTCAATTAAAGACACTATCAGTGATTTGCTAAATCAGCACATCGAAAAAATCATCGAAAATCAGATTTTTGCATGTAGGCAACAAGTACAGTTATCTAACATACCCTGCAAAAGGATAAGACCAGAAGCAACTTAAAAAGGAACAGAATCGGAGATTTTAGTCAATACTGTCCGAATGGACACTACACAACACGTAATTGAAATGAGAATCCATATTGGAACACTGCCGTTTTCTTCTTTTCTGTCAATTCTTACAGCTGGAAACAAGGAACTATAAGAATTCTACAGACTTATCATTCCACTTTGAAGCTATTCCTGCAAATTCAAAGAATTGCAAATCACTGATAGTGTCTTTTAAAAGAACTAAAGTGATGCAATGTGCCTTAAACCATAATTTGTCAAATTGGCAATTTAAAGGTGCAATGAGAGGCATAACGGTATCCTAAAATATGAAAATTCAGTTATGCTCTAATGAAAGATTCATATCAAAATATTCCCATGTGAAAGGATTAAAGGTGGTTGTTCCGATTTATGGGCATTGCGTTCTACTGATATGAGAGCCTGGCACTTGCCATTTACCACCACATCAAATCCCGTGGGAATACACAACTTGCGTTTTGAGGTAGATACAATAATGAGTGCAAAGCCCATTTCAATACTCTGCTAATATTGATGGTGGACCACTAAAAACAGCAGTTTTTGTGTCGCCTGCCCTAAGGCAGGAAGACACATAGGGATCACCCTGTCCACTGTTGTTGTTGTATGTTGTTGTGATGATGTCTGTTGTGATTGTCTGTGTGAAAAAGGGTTAACATTGCATGTAATCAACCACTTACTTGATGGATTTAAACAAACTTGGGTCACAGGTGCAACATGGCATCCCCCACTGTTGATGAGGTCAACGGTCAAATGCCAAGGTCAAGGTCATGTGAGGTCAAGTTGTAAAATAGGCTGAAAATGTAAAATTGACCTCATCTGAAAAGTTGAAGTTCAATTGGAACCAAGCATGAATCATAGGTGCAACATAGGATCCCTCATTGGTTGATGATGTCAAAGGTTCGCATGCCAAGGTCAAAGGTCATGTGAGGGTCAGTTGTAAAATAGCTGAAAAATGTAGTGACCTCATATGAAGAACGTTGAAGTTCAAGGTAATTGGAACCAACACTGAATCATAGATGCAACCATGGGATCCCTCATTGGTGATGCGGTCAAAGGTGACATGCCCAGGTCAAAGGTCCTGTGTGAGTCAAGTTGTAAAAGCGCTGTAAGATGAAAATGTAAAATTGATGATATGAAAAGTTGAAGTTCTAATTGGAGTCATAGGTGCAACAACATGGGATCCCTAATGTGATGAGGTCAAAGGTCACAGACAAAGGGTCAAAGGTCATGTGAGTCAAGTTGTAAAATAGGCTGACTGAAAATGTTTAAAATTGACCTCATATGAAACGTTGAAGTTCAAGTGGAAAACCAAACTGCATACATAGGTGCAACAGGGTGAATCCTCATTGGTGTGAGGTCAAGGGCACATATACAAGCAAATGGTCATGTTAGGCTATCAGCCCTAACCGCGACGGCAGGCGACACAAGCGTCCGCAGGACCGATGTATTTCTTTATATCTGGGAAGTGAAATGGATTTGAGGGCCTCAAATTTCGGACGACATGAGAAAATAAGCCGTTATCTGATAACAAAATCGATACAACATATTACTTCCGGATTAAATCAGGGGGGGTCCCAAGACGATCGGAACACGCACCCTTAAGCTGAGGATTATTTTTTGGTGCAAAAATTGTGAAATTATGATTACTATTAAGCAAGGGTTTAAATTCAGCCTATGTTTATAATTGGGAATTAAGCTAATCAAAATCACCTTTTGTTCGTCACTTTTAAGGCATTCTCTAGCCAAAGACAATGTAATAAAATCTATTGGAGGTTGGCTTACCTATATGCATATCATACACATGGACTCATATGTAGGGATGCCCCAACATCTGGGTGCACCTTTAACTTTATGTGTAACAATATGCTTGTTATTCAACACCACACATTATGATGCATGATATTGGCCCCCAAAGTGTAACGTGTTGTCAACTTGCAATATATGAGTGAATTGACACAGTAATGGGAATCAATTGGCGATTTTGACATCATAATCTAGTGAATACAATGCCGACACAACAGTCACACTCGCACGTGTCAGGCTCCCTGGCACACACCACAGTCTCTTTCACTCATTGAACCGGCCCATCAGTTGTATTTCACGGCTATCCCACATTGAAGGGGAATGTCAACAAGGCAGTGGATGACTTTGCCTCTTGGGGAAGAGACTGATACACCGTAATCTGATATCTCTGTGGGGTGTTTTGTCATGCATAGAACAACATTGGCCATAGGCAGCATGGCTTTTACAGATACTGTAAAATGCCTATAACAGTACCAATAGGATCTTGGTGTGTGTATGGATAATATTAGCGGGCTGACAACACTAGTAACATTAGGATCATAATTGATCATGCGATCAGGGGAATGTATTTATCACCATGATACGCTTGCACTTTGAAGCGCTGGGATTATTATGCTCATGGAGAATCCCCATACGTCTGTGTACGCAAGGTCATTGGATATGATTATGGATAATTACTGCATTAAAGGATGCCATACGTGTTGAGTGTTTTGACTCTAAGGAAAAACAAATTGTCCCGGATTTTTTGACTAGGTGTGTGTGTGTGTGCTGTGCATAGATGGTGGTTGGGATCTATTAACTGTCTTTCCACTTTTCTGTCTGTTAAACAGTCTATGACAACAACAACAATTGGCAAGACGACGACCACCGTGAGCAACGCCAACGAAGGGGAACCCGAGGGGGAGGTAACCAGGTAAGGAACCTCTTGGCACTGTGCCGATAGTGTTGCTTTTTTGTAACCACTTTGTAAAGCGCCCTCAAGGGTAACTTAGAGAACTACTGATGGGTTGCATAAATGTAGAATGAATTTGTATGATGTCATGGTGTATAGTACAAGTAGTAGTAATAATAGATTCATTTTGGAAGGAAAGTTAAATATATATTAGTAAGAAATTCCAAATAGGGATAAAAACTAGAGATATTTGTTTTTCCGTGATCTGGTGGACAGATTGTGTGATTAATTAAGTCATATTCCCATACAGTGCTTAAGAGAGAAGCCATTATTTACACCAGAGGGGTGAATGGAGGATTTTAAGCAATAAAATTTAAAAAATGCTACCCCCCTCCCCCTCCTACACACACTTCTGCCAAAAAATTGCATTCTCATTTTTTCCATTTAAAAAGTTCAGGCCACCCCATAAACATTTTCCATTTTCAGTCAGGCCCCCTCCATCCTCTTTACTCACCAAAAGAAAAAAAACATGGATTCCCTCATATCCTCTACCCCTCCCTTGCATAAATAATGACCCCTTCTTGATTACACTCTTCCTGTGAAAAATGCCAATAAGTTTTCTTGTAAGACTGATTATAACCTTGCTTGCCACTTTTAGTCCAGTCAGTCATTTCCAGCATGTAACACCCTACAGAAAACCCACAAGAATTGGACTAAATTCATCACACTGAAATGACAGCCATGGATGTATACTGAGGGCAATTGCCAAAGCCCCAATAGATTTGGAAAATGCACAATTGAAAAAATTAGGGCAATTATATCTGCTGGCTGACTTCTCCTAAAAAAAAGTCTGGAATAATTTGGTCAGGTAGACCCAAGAGCATAGCTACCAGGTGAGAACATCAATAATCACCTGGGCGTTTCCAGGTGTTCATCACTGGCAGTAGCTTAACCTTGGTTTATTTCCATCGGATCTGATGCAACACCAAGAATCTAATAGTAGGAGCTGAGAGTACATGTAAAATTATCTTGATATCATTATCATACTTCATTGATATTCCTGATCAAGTTTGTGGTTGTGAAATCAGGGTGAAACCTGTTAACCCTGTTATAAGCCGGGCCGAAGAACCCGAGTCTCTCGGCATCGGCCTAGTATTGCGCATACACAAGCATGAGTTAGACAAACAGGGAATTCTCATGTATTAAACAAGACCTCACCCCTCAGGTGGCGCACAACTGGAATACTCCAGGTTTTGCATTCTCCTTCGCAGTCTTGAACTTGTCAATGAAGCCTGTGTTATCTTTTATTCCATTTACAGAGGAGACTAGCCTTCCCCATGGGCCGTTGAGCATTGTATGACCTGTTAACACTGACCAATTTACCTATTAGATTACATTTTCTTTTTCCTTAATAAGTATGATACGGTTTCCTTTCAATCAAAACGCTGTCTGTTGATTTTACCCATTGTCATCTGACAAGAGTCTCCCATATTTGACAGAGCTCGCATTGTGTGATCAATGCATCACGGTCTAATGTAGATCTGATTGGATTATGGCGTATATTGTTTGGTAATAGTTTCTTTTGAGAGATCAAAAGTAAAACAAGCCCTCTGTATGATAAAACACTTCCTATGTATTGTTGATGTCAAATGCAGCCGTTTCAACTGAATCAACACATGGTAGGGGTGTTAATTTGACATGTGGGAAAAAAAGGTTTCTAGGTACAAGGCTGAATAGGATTTAAATTTACTTTCATGTCCAAAGGTTTTGGAAAATTGAAGAGGAAATTTTTTATTTCTTAATGTTTTATCTATTGAAATGCAAACTTGACTTGGCTTGTAGTTAAAATTTATTTGAAGGTTTGAGGGGTAGAGTTTAATACTGAAGTATCACCAAAACCACTTGAAAGTGATTCCTGTGACTTATAATAATATAATAATAATAATACCGACATTTATATAGCGCCTTTTCCACAGGATACAAAGCGCTGTTGCCTATTATTATTACGCTGCCTTCAGGAAATCGTCACAATCATTTCGCTTCACCTAGGCCGGCAGCCGGCCAAGCGCACATGCCTATCAGCACTTAGATTGTAATATCCCCCATAACAGCTACCCGAATATCGCTTGGGTCGACGAAGCAAGTGAGGTAAAGTGCCTTGCCCAAGTGCACAACACATTGGCCACAGCGGGGCTCGAACCCACAACCTTTTGGATCATGAGTCGGCAGACTTAATTATGTTTCTTATTAACAAAATGAATTCATACAATCATCTGTAAATTGAAGAAACAGGGATGTAAGACCTCCAGAAATTTCCAGAATTGGCCGTAATAAGGGGGTATACCCCTTTAACTCCTTACATAGACTTTTGTGTGGATGATTCCCCCTTAAATGTTCAGTGTCGCGCGCAAGTGTTTGCCACTGGGCCATGGGCAGATAAATTTTCAGAAAAGCTAAAGAAGAAAAATGGACCAACCCCTGAAAGTGAGCAGGAAGGGTGTCGCTTGCTCATAAATGAAAAACTTAGCCTCAATATAATCGGTGTTCATTTTTTAGTTCAAAATTATTACACAAAAATTATGAAAAATCGATAGCTCGTATACGGCCGCTGCAAATTACATTGGGAACTTCATTTTAATTGCTTTTTTCCCTGAGAATAAATGGAAGATCTACAGTTACAGCAGAAAACACATCTACTTAAAAGTATATGCAGAATTGTAAGCGATTAGTGAATCATTTTAAAATGCCTCACAACTTGGCTTGTGAAATTGAAAGGGTCCCAAAACATACTATCGGCTGGGTTACCCATTATGCGTTAAACCCCACCCACCCCCAGCCACAATATGATAAATTATTAAATAACCCGGTGCGGCCAGGCCAGACACTGCATGAGTTCTGTCACCTGGTATAAATAAGAAGGACTCATTTTTGCTCTGAAGAATATGCCACACAATTGCCCATTTCCATTCAGCTGTTGTAGACCTTTACATTACACAAGTAGCCACGACTACCTTGAGATTCATAGCTTAAGTTGACCAAACCAATCCTTCATGATTTGACTGAGAATAGGCATATTGGTGTGTAGACGGGCAGTGCCTAAGTGCTACTCGTACTATCATGGACCTAGGGAACATATTTTGAAGGCAGTGGAATGTGTGGAAGATGAGACTTTACCATTGGTGCTAAACTGCGGCTTACTTACTACTTGAACTTGGCTGGTATCCGTTTGACTTCCCAGATCAACCCAGCATTGTGGTGTGTTATACAACACTACACAGGTTTATGCTGATTCTGGCGCCATGGGGTGGTTCACTCAAATAGTGACCCTTTATGTGGTATGATACATTTGAACTTGTCAAAGGAACCAGGTGATTTTCCCTTCAGGTTGGATAAACTGGTACTTGGATTATGTAGACATGTATGTACCTAGGGTAAAATAGTAGTGAGAGATGATGGTCAGTGAGGCAAGAACCATCCTTTTGGTTGTTGTTGTGTGGTTGGGGTGGTGTGGTGTGTGTGTGTGTGTTGTGGGTGGGGGGGTGTGTGTGTGTATGGGTGTGTTGTTTGGGTGTGGGGGGGGTGTTGTGGGTGGGTGGGTGGTTGGTGGGAGAAGGGAGAGATGATGGCATCAGAAAGAGCTCATCAAGCTTTTAAACCTATATTAACTTTTGTAACATCGATTCACACAAAATACCCAACAGTTATTTTCTTTTGTATCAATCGAACAAACATCCCCATTTGTGTCTTGGGGAAAGGGTTCCATAAAACCCCACTTTAAAAAGTACAGAAAACCAATTTTATTTTTATTTAGTGCCTACAGTACAAGGACAATTACCCTAAGGCCAAAAATGATTTGTAGAACTTTGAAGGGGTAAGTCATGTCGCAGCTTAAATTTATACACATTTAACTATACAAACAGATACTAGCTCATAGTCCATTCATCATAATTTGTAAGTGGGGGTTTTCCCTGTTGAATCAATTACAACATAAAGATAGCATAGTTAGAGGAGACATGATATTTATACTACAGAGAAGACTTTTATGATTGGAATCCAAGGCTATAAAGGACAAGTTCGCAGACATTCAGAGCTTACCTCTGTCATGTACCCACATTCATTCTGTTTACAACAATTGTGATATAAAACAACTGAAATTTACTGATTGTTCTTAAACACTGTATGTGCTCAAGTGACGAGATCTCGATCAATACATGTGGCGGTATTATAAATCTGCCTTTGTGTGCATTCGAAGGGTTAAAGGTTAAGGTCCGTCATCTTTAGGGACCCCCATGAATTTAACTCAAAGTAGTATAATTTTAATATCAGGTGAAAGTCCCCGTATTTTGCTCATTGTCGTCCTGAAATTTAGACTTCAAATCCATTTCTACCCCAAGATATAAACAAAAAAAATGTGTTTTAATGGTTAAGCCTCAATATTCCACAGTATTGAAAGGGCTTTGCATCTGCATTATCGCTTCTCCATCAAAACCGCATGTTTGTTTCACACGATACTTGAAGGTGCGTATGTGCAAGTGTCCATCTCTCATATCAACAAGAGAACACAATAGACATAAATCAGAACAGCACCTTTAATTACAGGTTTTATGTAGGTTTCATGTCAATAAAACACACGTGACAATAATACACATTAAAAATAATCCAGCCCTAAATCATTCAAGACAGTTTTTCCTCATCATAATTACATTCTTCCTCCTCTCATTTTCACAAACAAACAAACTAAAAGTGTTAGAAATTATTGGAATCTTGTCCTTTTGCAAACACTATTATTAGTGTCAATATAATATTAATTGTCACATAAATTTTACTTAAACAGGAAAAGAGCCATAAGTTTTTGATCAGGTTATTGTGAAGAAAGATACATATGCCCAATTGTGTTAACCGTGTTCTGATTATTAAGGCCAAGTGAAAGTACAATAACAAACACTTCTTGTTTGTTATTGCATCAACAGTTTAGAAAATAAAACAAAAAAGTTAAGTTTTGTTCTTGGCTGCTGTCCTATTGGCCCTATAGGGAAACAATGTTTATTTTAGTTGTGCATGACAGAAAAACTTAATCATCTCTGGTATTACGTAAGACATTTTTTGGCTTATTCCCACAACCCCCCCCCACACTTTAGGTGTCGTTATAAGCCTTCTAAAATGCAAAAACCTATTTTGATGAAAGTTGAGCACTTTTTTCTGAAAATGTCCCATGCCTCTTTGACTGTGTTCTTGTACTAATTAAAGGAGTGACCCCAACTAGTGAACTAAAATATTCATCTTGATACAGTGCGGATATTTCAATGCAGATTTTGATGTGAGAGCTAAAACTGTGATTTTAATTAATTTGAAAATTAAAGGTGTTGTTCCGATAGTCTTTGGGACCCCCCTGGATTTACACGGAAGTAGATTCAATTTTGATATTAGGTGAGAAGGCCATATTTTTCTCATTATGCTTCCGAAATTTCAGCTTTCAAATCCCATTCGTTCAGATACTGACAAAAAAAAGCTATTTTAATGGTTAACCATCAATATTAGCACAATAGTGAATAGGGCGGTTCACTTTGGCTTATCGCGCTCTAGACATAAAAACCGCAAGGTTGTTTCCCCGGTACCCTGGTGGTGTGTATACAATGATTAGTTCTACCCAAGTAGGAACACGATACATTAAACTCGGAACAAGCACATCTTAATATTGGTAGATCAAAACGGGGCACAGGTTTCATTCATTAACATCAAATAAGCCATCTTTAGCCTTAAGTTTTCACAGGGTAAATGATAAATAGTAGCTTCTTCAGTTACCAAAATTTTGACCGCTTCCGGTAACATCTGGAGTTCTAGAGGAACAAGGCTATTAGCCGATCTGACCATGGTCCTTTAAATTTTGTGACACTCAAAATTTTACATGTAGGCCTATGTATTTGCAATTTTGTGTGTGTGTCATATTGGACACAGGACCCCCATTAAATAGCAGTAGTTTATCACGGATGGGGCTACCCTGTATGAAGAGAGTGCAAATATATCAACTATTTGCCCCACTTTGAAATTTGAATCCCTCTACCCAAGAGAAGATACCAGTAGCTTCCCACAAGTGCATTGCTCCATGAAGTTTTGTACAGGTGCCATGGGATCGTTCGAGATGAAACGCTATTAAAAGCAGTTTGTGATACGTTACTGTAAACTTTATCCATGTTGGTTCATCACTAACGACACCAACATCAGTACCTGTACAAAAAACCTCCATGGAAAGCAAGCAATGTGGAAGTATGTATTGAAATCTCTCGTCCTCACCCTAGTGCCCTACCTTGTTCCTTATCCTTCCACTACTCTTTTCTGCAATATTGCGGCCCAACTCCAGAATCCTGCACATGTGGGGACCAATATTAATATGCCTATGACCTATGAAATTGTGGAGGCTCCTGGATTTGACTAGCCTCCTCAGACTACCCTGCTGCCCTTCTAATAGGTTCCATGTGATACAACTTGTAAATAGCGTTTCCTCGCTAGGAAATTCACTGTATCAATAGCCTTCCAATTTCCACACTTTTTTAGCATTTTGTTTCAACTACTGGTATGTCACAAATAACTCATCAGCAAAACAACAAGCTAAGAAGGAGTAGGTGGAAACATACCCCACTCAAGAAATGAACAAAATGTTTAATTTCTGCCTGAGATTTTTGCTGACTTATTCTATCAGCCTTGCCTCTTATTTGTATTTTAATTTAAAGGAGCAGTGAGTGGTTTTCGTTAACAATGAAAATGTGCACTTTGTATTGAAGCAATCTGATATTGTAGCAAACGTAAATGGCCTGTTTTCATTCGTTCAAATACGACAACTTCAGTTGGCTGCACAGATCTGTAAATATGATCTGATACTCAAATCTGTGCAAAGAATTCAGCCAGATTCCAGCTAATTAATATAATTTTGATGGAGAGTGATAAATTACAGTGCATAGCTTGACTATCAGATTTTGCTAATTAGGCAGTTAACATTTAGTGTGAGGTTGCCGCCATGTGATTACAAAAATCCTACCGTTCAATGTGAAGGTGGAACAGACCCCATTAGTTTGCCACTTAAATTCTACACCATTTGTCAGATGAGAGGCTCCAAGTTGTGCCCAATATCACACCATTTTAGTTTTAGCTTGTTCAAGGCAGTCTCGAATCTGAATTTAGATCGCCGAAAATCTGACGCAAGCGAACTACCGAAAAAGCATTTTAACCCATGTATTGATATATACCATAGCTATTTTTAGTATCCGGAGTCAACACAGGTGTTGCGGTTTAGATCGCCAGCTCCGTCAGCACAGCTTGTACAGCTGTACTGCCGGTCGTATGTATTTGCAAGATATTGTTTTCATGATTGTGAAAATTTCTTCATGTATTAAAGCAGAAGAACAAGACGCTCGGATCCGCCTCGCTGTGAGCGGTTCGTGGAAGTAAGCAATTTCTATTGGGGGGAGGAGCTTCGTGTGTGGTGTTGACTTGTGATTCGTGCAAATTGTATGAAATATATTTCTGATGAGACCATTTCATTTACGGTTTTGCATGGGCACCGGCCTAGAGTGGGTGAGTGGTGGTGGTGTGTTGGGGTGGGGGGGCTATGGGCGCGGTTCTCAGGCCCTGGGGTAGATTTTCTGAGATCAGATTTATACCAATGTGTTAAGAGTTTGCATGGGGCTCAGCTAATTGCCCCGGGGGGGGGGGGTCAATCAACACAAAATTATTATATATGGGGGATGTACCTCGTAAAAGGACATAGAAGAGCGTCTTGAACAAGCTAACATAGTTAGGCACAAAACAAATTGTTTGATTTTGTCCTCATCCGACCGACATAATTTGGAAGAAATCAGGAAGTTTTTTTTTTCCTTTTACTGTGCAAAAGAATACCGATCCTTATTTTGTTAAAAATTCCTAAAAAGGTTTGTTTTTGTCAATTTTAAACGTTCGAAATGTAAAAAAGATGTTTTTAAACAGTTTCTTAGCATGTTAGTTGGGTTCATTAATGTACAAAGATGCATTTGTTGAGTAAGAATCAACTGATTTTAGTGTTTGATAAACTTGTAATACAAAACAAACATGTTCCATACAGTTTGCTTTTGACATTTAAAAAAAAAAACAAGTTTTCCGACAGACCGACCCAACTCTAAAAAAGTAATCTATGGACAATCAAACAATTTTTGTTTTGGCCTCCTTAATATACTAATTTACCCTAGGGTTGCATATGACCTTGGTCTTCCCTAGTGTCTTCAATGTACTTTGCCAAGGTCATGTTTCATGTTATAGTGAACATACTCTAGTAACTGGATAAAACACACCATTCAGGAAGCATTAGCTTATCAAAAACCCAACATTGTGATAATTTGTTGGGGTTCAGTGAAATCAGATTACACATAACACTGGTGGGGAAATGGTGTTGTGTTTAGCTGTTGTACAGTAAAAATAGCAAAACAAACATCTGCTGGTAATGAGGCTTTCACATGTGACAAAAACATGTACCATGGATTAAAAGGAATCCAGAATGAAATGATACCCAAGAAAGAAACAGGCGATAAACAATGTGTGATGTTTGATCTGGCAAATTGTGTCAACAGTTTCCCAAAGGAATATGATTTTTTGGTCATAATGATGGCATTTAGCAGATCGTTTGTGTCGTCCTGTAAAAGCCAAGTGGCATAGGCAGGGGGTAGGACATTTGCCAACCTAACAAACAAACAGTGAATTCAAAAGGGCATCAACTTCCGGGTGCTAGTCTGTTTCAAAGACTTTACGGTAGGAGGGCGCTCTTATGCATATCAAACGGTTACACACAGACTTGACTAAAGACTAGGCCTGGTCACGAATATTTAAATCTAAATGACCGTTATTGGAAATTACACTATTTTGCAGCGGGTTAATCCACTAACCCCGATGGATTTTGAAGTCAATATTTTTCCCCTAAATTATCATGATATTACTAAGATCTTTTGAACAAAGGTTTAAGAGATGATTTTGTAATGTCACTGGGACCGAGACTGCCATAGTAAATGCACGTAGCAATTCCCCAAATTACCGTTTGGAAATCCCCAATGCCTAAATCGAGCAGATCGTGTCCTACCCCCCTGCTTACAGGCAATGTTTAGTGGTGTGTCTGTTTATCCGTGGTAAAAATGACTTAAAAATGTTGACCCATTTGTTAACCCTAATTATAATTGCCCACTGTACAATTTTGTATATAGACTCATGTGACCAGTGCAAAAATTGAATCAGAAAAATTGCATTGTGGGAAGAAGACTATTACCACCTCTTCTTACATATAGTATAGTCCTTGAGTAGTTCCCCCACAAGTTGGCCCTCTCGAGTTTTATCTTATAGTACCCTCTATAGGCCATTCTCCGTAGAAAGACTCATGAAACTAGATTTTATGACATAATATTATCATATTTGCCTGCTATAGAATTTTGAAAAATTTACACAGGATGTAGTTAGTGGAATAAATAATCCAAGTCAGTTGTGAAAACTGTGTTGCCATTAATATTTTTGTAAATTCTGGTTTTGTCATAATAAATGAGACTTTCAAACAGCTGTGTAATATTAGAGATAGGTCTGTGATTGTATAATGCAATAAATGCCCAGAATTAATAGCTAGTAGACCTATTTCTGGAAGGGGATAAGAGTTAATATTATCCCTCTACCCACCAAGCAAGAGTGACTTATAATTTTTTCCAAGACTTTGAAAGGAAATACAATAAATGAAAGTTTTATTAAGGCGTGAAGAAAATTGCTAAAAATCATTCAGAAATTGTTCATGAAAGGGGCTAAATAATGTGACAATTGGATAAGACATGAAACCAACCAACGGTTTTGTGGTGTGTAAGTCATTACTGTTGCTGTTGCTATTATTAGGCATGTCAGATGGTCAACAAAACTCCAAAGGTTGAAACTCCGGAGGTGAAAATTCAATCCAATTATTTTACTCACTTCAAGCTGTGTCCACACAATGGCGACCGAAACTCAAAATCACCCCCCCCCCGATCATTCTCCTCGCTTCTTCTATGCGAATAGACCGGAAGTCAAAATACTCGGAAAGCTGTGACCTTTTCACGCATTATATTCAACCACAGAATAGCAGAAATTATCAACAAAGAGAATTGCAAGGCACCGCTTCCTATCACCGAAAACTGTCAAAAAACGGCCGACACATCCAAAACAATATGGAGATGATCGAGTTTGTTCTTTCCCAAGATTGTAGGGGGATAAAACCCCTGCTAGACCCTCGATAAACTCCGGAGTTTAAAAATCTGAATGGTCACACAGTCAAAAAACCCCGATCAACACTCCGGAGTTGCAATTATGGAAAGTTTCAGCTTCTGTGGACACAAATATTATTATCATGATTGCAAAAACCGCATGCTTCAACACCCAGTTTGATTAAACCATGGTGGTTAAACACATGGAAAGAGTGTCAAGGTTTTTCGTTTGTGATTGAAGAGTAAAAAAGGACTTCTGAACAATGCAGGCATTTGAAGTGAAAAGGAGGGAGGATAAAATGAACATGATAGTGATGGCTTAGGGCTGAGTTGACGTTGAGGCCTTAGGAATAGTGTTTATTCTCTGTGAGCGGTGGCAATGCCTGAGGCGGGTTTTGAATGAAGCGTTTTAGTACATGGGATTTGAGACAAATGATACAGGCATGGTTTGCGTAGGAGCTGTGAAAATTTAGAGGCTCAAAAAGCACTGTTGCCTTAGGGTTGGTCACTGAATGAGCAATTACAAAGTTGGTGAAAGCCTTTGATTGAAGATTGTGAGTCAGTTAATTTTGTGAAATGTTTAATTAGCTACATTGTGATCAAAAGGCTCTAAATTCAAACAGTAAAATACAGGCCTAAACGCACTTAGGAATAAAATAGAACCCAAATGACATTTTGTTCCACAGTCCACTAGTCTATCATAGCCCACAACCAGGAACATGCCCACTGGTCAAATGAACCAACGCAAAACAAAAAACGCTTGCACTTTTGTAAGTAACATTGACAAAAACGGCCGATTATATATCCAGGGTTTAGTACAAGGAAGGCCCCATATTAAGGGGTTGATCCGGGGTTAGTGATCTACTAGATTAATTTTCCAGAATCACTTATAGGGTATTTACAATGGTGTGATAAGAAATCTGAAATAAAAATATGGGGGTCACCCACTGTGTTTTTGAGCTATAGCCAAAAACAAAAAAGGTTTGTCGTCACTTTTTAAACCATGCAAGTCTATGGGAAAATCAAAATTGGACGTTTGGATATCGCCCGACAAAATAAAAAAACTTCTCGAATAAAATTGTGTAATTGCAAGCATATGTGAAGGTCCGGGGTCGTTCTTTTAAAATTTGAAATAAAAAATGAGGGTCACTGGACTTACTTTTTCCACATTAACGCGAAACAGTGAAATTGGAACTTTTTTCAAATGGGCGTCCACGACACATTCGGCAGGCAGCAAAGCAGGAACGCAGCGTAGAGATGCGCGATTTAATAAACGCCAAACAACGAACAGTTATACGCGGTATATGCGATGAGACCTTAGCACCTCAAAACTAAATCCATTTATCCATGACTGGGCTCTAAACAGAATGCTGAAGGTGTAAAGCAGCTTGCGCGTAAACAAATCACACGTCAAACTCCTTAAATAGCTGCCATTTGTCAGTT
The DNA here is from genome assembly GCA_023653785.1 of Ophioderma brevispina. Taxonomy (NCBI): domain Eukaryota; kingdom Metazoa; phylum Echinodermata; class Ophiuroidea; order Amphilepidida; family Ophiodermatidae; genus Ophioderma; species Ophioderma brevispina. Next base: position 1,931 of record JAMKCH010019941.1, on the reverse strand, counting down.
GTGTTCTATTAAGTGTTATACTTGCCAAATCTAACATGTGGCAGCTATTGCAGATGGGCTTTTTTGCCCTAAACCCTCGATATATTCTTTATGTCTCTCTCCATATACCAACTGCACTTATGTCAAATCACCACCAAATGGGACAATTGAGGAGTATGTGTTTACATGCATAATGGAAATGGGATACCCAGAAACTAGGCACCAAACCCCTATAGATTTTTTCTTTTTTCTTGGGGTTAATGAAATTTTGCAAGATTCAAGATATGAAAAACTGTAATTTTTGAGTTTATTTTCCACAAAGAACTGCAATTCCAATAAACAATTTTCATGAAAAAAACCTTTGAAATATAACAAAATATATAAAATATAATTGACTTCTAAAAAGTCATCATAATCAGGATTTCCAATGTTTGACTGGAAATAACTTTATATTGCAGGAAACTGCCCATGCATTTTGATTAGGTTTTATAACATCATTTTGTGCATACCAGAGCAACTTGCAGTTAGTTGCTTGCACTGTACAATTACTCTTCTTACAAGTTACAAACAAGATCTAAGAAAGACATTCACTCAAGTTCAAATATCGCCTAAAATTATGTTTTAGATATCCACGTCTTGTTCCCATTGAAACATGTATATCAATCATTCAATTTGAAATAGGCATGTAGATGAAGTGTACACTGGAATTTTTAACACCCAGAACCCAATAGACGATATACTGGGATGCATTGAGGAAGCATTAACAGGAGCATAACCTCAGGAGCAAATTGGAATACATTTGTGCTGTATAACATGGAAGATCCATTTGCATCATGTATATGTCAGGTGAGGTTTGCTTTGAGGACCTGCTACTGGTATCCTGGTAACCAGTACTACCTGTCCCAGGGTCGAGTCTTTGGCAGCTAAACCGACACCCCCATCGGGTTTCTAAGATCTGATGAGGAGGGTACCTGGTTACCCTGGTAGAATGAAAAAGAAGATCTACCTACAAGGGCATCAGCTCTGGAGAGCTAATGGCGGCCATCCAGCAAATGCTGGCTTTGCATGGTGGCGGGTGCCAAAGGATACGACCACCAGCCGAAAACTGTGGGGATGGTTTTCAGGAAGGGGAATCGGTCAATTATCTTTCGCTACAATTAAATCATTGAACACAGGGTGCCAATATAAGATTTTTAAAGGGCAGCCAATTTTAAGGAATTTCAATTGTGTTAAAAGGGCATCAAGATAAAGGACAAGACATGCTAAGGAATAGGGCCAAAAGAATGGCCCAAAAAATTTAGGGCCATCAAGGCAAATGGTAGGGGCACCGAAGGCAATTGCCTTTGGTGCCTTCGGTTATTTTGCACCCTGCTTGCACTGCAGTATTGCTGAGTCTGAGGTGTATCCGGCCACCCTCGTTTACGGGGACAAAACCGGATTAAAACTTTGGTTCAACCAACTAACTAACTCATTCTTCTGATTTTCAGCCCTTGTTGCATCAAAAAGAATTTGATAGGTTTCTTTTAAATATACTGAGATTTATGGGTGACTGTACTGTAATAAACTGTTGGAGCTCTTGGTGAATTTGAAAGTGATTGAGTGACATGAAGAGAACTGAGAGGGAGCAAGGCGGAAACGACCAATTATGCTGAGACATTAGTTTTGACAATGTTGGACTGCTTGGGATTATAATGTAGGTTGGAGTGTCTAAGTTCATTGCATCGGTATTCCTGATAAAAGTGATGACAAGTGCTCCTCTTGAAGCCACAGAAGACGGCAAATGATGTGCAATGATCAAAGTTGGAATTGTGTTACATATGAATTGCTCTATGTGTAAATAGCATAAATCATGGAATTATTGCAAACTAGGTGGGCTAACCCATTTCTGTTAAAATGTGGTTTTCTTGCCACAGTTCTTGGGCATCATCAATCCCTTCAAAATAGCTCATTTT
>JAMKCH010019940.1:0-21811 GCA_023653785.1 Ophioderma brevispina | reverse complement strand
ACTTGTGTCATAGATGCACCCAAGGGATCCCAATTTGTTGATGAGGTCAGAGGGCATATGCCAAGGTCAAATGTCATGGACCGGCCCACAGCTTATATTCTTTGAATATAGCGAGAAGTGAATGTTGAGTGAAAGCCAAGACCAAGAATTCCTAGGTTAAAATTCTGTCCAGACCTGTTGATTTATTTGATTTTGTTTGATAGGTGGTAGTGCTCCGTCTTACTTTTGACGGAACTTAATTTGCCTTGCAATGGCAGACAGTCAACACGGTTCAGGAATCTGTCCGGCATCATCAACGAATATTATTCATGGCTGCCAGTGGTCTTGGCACGGCAACTGGTGCTGCTTTAATGGAGGGGCTGTACTGGCATGGCAGCACATGGGCCACCAGAGTAAAACACAGAAGGAAAGTTGTGAGTATACAAAGAATTTCTTTGATAATATTCAAATTTAGTTAAGAGTTCAATTATTTAAAGGCCTGAGACTCAGAGATTTCCAGATGAGGCGCATCATTTTTCAAACACATTTTATGTTTTTTGCATATACTTAATGCTTATCCATATACTAATCACTGTTGCTGTGAAATAACTAAAGCTCAAATTTCGACGTCTTTCACATAGAAGAAATCACAACTTTGTTATAAAATTCCGGATCCGGAAATTTTGGTATCCACGGTATCTTATGGCACTGTTATCTGTGCATAAAAGTTTATGCATGAAAACGAAAAAATCCGATTATCTATAACTTTGGAAATATAATTAAGCATTTAGGTAACTACTTTGTCGGTTCTAGATGACTATTGTGAATTACTACACCAAAAGATTATATTTCGAATCTCTGAACCGGCCTTTCTTTAACCTCTAAAGGTATATTGGCTATTAAAAATAGAAATAATTACATTAAAAATTTGATTAAATTTACAATATGTTTTGTGGTTTTGACCAGAGACATTGTATTCCTAGTTTCACCTTAAGGGTTCGTGGTTAACCCAGTGCTTTTATTTTTACACAAATTTCTGATTTTTGCAATATTTTTAAACAGCAACCTGGTTTCTATCGTTTACCAAAAAAGGTTATTTATCCAACGCCAGATAATCCTGAGCTGTATTGTTTGCCGATTTAAAACAGCATTTGACCATTTAAAGTCACAAAAAACACATGGTCTTAACGGCGGGGAATTTAAGCACATTACACGCCGTCAGCGCAAGGCGGAGCATCGCGTCGCGTGGTAAATTTTGGCGGAAATAAGCGTGCGCGTGTTTAATGTACTTTTGCGCAACGCATCTTGGAACAAACACAAATAAAATTTGAAAAAATGTAAACAAACGCGCTAATTTAGACCAGAGAAATTTCAATTTCTTGTAATTTCTGGGGTAGAGACAAAATATGTTGATTCAATAGTGCATAAAGATGTATTTTCATCACTTGCACAAACATACTCAATTTTGAAGTTCAAAGATAAAGTGATTTGAGGAAAGAGACAGTTGAAATGCGTGAAAGTCACTTTTTTACTAAAACACAATTTCATATTCATTTTGCAAAATTTGGCAAATTTTCAGGAGAAAAGAAACTCAAAAATACGAAAGGTAAAGTAAAAAGGTAAGATTAGCAATCGGTCTTCTCTAGGGACGGTTTCTCAATTTTTAATTTTTTGCATTATCAACTCTAAATTTTGGAAAAAGAAAGAAAGGTAAAATCACACTTTTTGACATTTTTCCTTATATTTCGAAAAGTAAGCTCGATTTTGAAAAATTTAAAGCAAACACCGTCTAGGCAAATTGTTTTGTTTCTAAAAAATACATACGAAATCATGGAAAATTCAAATGTTTTTGTTATTACTGTCTGAAAACATTTGGGGCAAAATCATGTTTTAGTATTTTTCTCAAAATAAGGAAAGTTTACATTACTCTGATGCAATCTCGTGTTCATCGTTCCAATTTGTATCTAGAACTGTAACTTTTAACATACACTAATCAAATACTTGGATGCAAAGTTACAAACCAAAAATAGACACTCGAAAATCAAGGTCACACGGCCCTTAAGGTGTTGGCATATGATTTTGGTTTCTAAGGAGTACGCGCAAGCCACTTTAATAACTCGGAGATGAGCAAGCGCTGCATTCATTTGCGATTTTTAGCGTCGCAAAAATTCCTGAGCGATTTTCCACTGCTGCATTTACGCGAATTGTAAAGCGTTGCAACATCGCGTCGACTTTGATGTTGCTAGCCTGTCTAAGAACGCGCCTGAAAATTACGCGTTACCTTTCACGGCCACCCATTTTGGTTTTGCGATGCGTGACATATAGCGTAAATAACGCGAGACGCATCTACTCTACTGAAGACGGAAATTTCCCCTAAAAAAATTCCTTTTTCTGACGATTTTCAGGGAAAAAACTAATCTGGTTGACACATTTTTGATTTCGGTCTTTCAAATATGCAACTTAGACCTAACATATGTGAAAATCAGAAAAACGTCGGCCCTGTGTTATCTTTTTGGAGCACTTTAGTATCGGTAAATCACATTTTCCCATAGAGTTGCGTGGTAAATAATGTAAAATTTTGAGCAAAAAATGTACTTTTTGAAAGTCTTTTTTCTCAAAAACAATATGGTAAGCCATATTTTTCTTTATTTCAGCATTGTCATCAGCACAAATGATGTACTATACTATCAATTTTAAAGAAATTCGACTGCCCATTTAAATCATGATGCCAACACCTTAATAGATGTGCAACACTTTTACCATGGTTTTCAGTCTGGGCCTTGATTGGGCACCTAATTGGTTCATGCAGCTATTGTGGCTTTATTTTAAAGAGATTTCTGTAATATGATGGGCAACGGCGAGCGAGTAAGTATTTCCATGGTTAGTATGTGTCAAGACTGGGAAAGATATGATCTAAATTGATACGGCGCGAGAGCTTAACATTATCAGTGGCTAGACGCGAGTGGTATATTGTGTGTAAATAAACCTTTGTGGGAGCAAATAGTGTTGTTCTTGAAAAACAAAGGGGTTATATGAATGTTTTTGCCTCAGAGGTCGTACTTGTTTTGTTTTGAAATTCTGTATCATAGTTGGGTCTGAACCTATAGAACTAGCGAGAAAAATTGAACATTTTTATCGGGTTCTTCGGTATCACAAAACGAAAAGTGAACACGCAATCGCTACGGGCGTTCCACTTTTTCCCACAATGCTGTTCAATATTTTTCGATCTTGAGATTTTCAAACACTGGTTCAATTTACGCCAACCTTTTTTTTCAATTTTAGAAACCAGCTTCGTACTTACCGGCCCGCCGTCCATCAACGGGCTGCTGAGCTGCTGAAATGTAGGTATTGATTGCACAGCCTTTTAACTGCATGGGGGGGCGTACAACAGACCACAACCTACAGTCTTGGTAAAAAAGTTGCATTACATACAGTTATGGTGGAGTTGTAAACGGAAGAGACTCTCAACATGCACATTCCTTGTAAGGTTATGTATCTATGAATCACAAGGTATCTTTGTCAGTTGTATTACAACTTGCAAATGTTCTAACATGCCTTTCTCCTAGTCATCAGGGCTGGAAAAAAGTGCTAAATTTCCCAGGAGGGAGTACAATTCCCCACTTTTTCCAGGTATGCTAGTCATTAAAATTATCTTCAGATAATGCAACCTTGTTATCTTTGATGATACTGTCTTCATAATACTTTTTTCTTTTATCCTTGACAATATTGCTGCAGCTAATGCAAGAGAGCACCCCAATTTAAACGAAAGCTTCCGGGGAAATGAACAAATGAACGCAAACAATATGAACAACCTTCCATCCACCCCTGTCGACCGTGTATTTAGATTAGACGATACCCTGAACACAACAGCAGCCTTGATGACCCAGCATTCTCTGATGGCTACTCCAAGTCAAGCATTGAGGCCTGATGGGGACCTGGCAGGCACTCATGAACAGTGTGCCTCCATGCATTTGCATCAGGAAAATCAGAGCTTGCTGAATTTGCTTTTCAACATTGCAGAGGACCAAGCAAAAAAGGGTAGGTGCTTAATGGTCAGCATAGGGCAAAGGCAATTCAAATCTCTCTGCCATCTATTGTGTGTTTTGCTCTCTCAAGATTGTAATTTCATTGCCCAGTACACACAGGGAAAGGGAAGTATTATTTGATGTTAAGTGGAGAGTTTGGGTCTTGATAGGTTTTTTAACATTTACCTGTCAAACTTGTTTCTTCTCAACTCATCTAAGTGGCCATTTTTTTCTTCACTACCAACAGATGATAGAGAAGGCAGGTCAATTTTCATTTCTGGTCAGATGGAACAACCAAGCTTCTTAAACAAAATACCCAGCCTTTCTTGAAATGGATTGTGCCTGATCAACTTGTTTTTGTGTACATTTTAAGTAAAATGTCTAGTCAAATTCCTTTGTTTTGATACTGTTTTCTATGGAATGTACAGTGACCTCACTTCCTCAAGGACGGCAAAGCCGGCTCTAGCTGGTTCCCGCCAACTTTTCATGAATCATAATTATTAACGGTCCATGGCCCGAATCGCTAATAGCCTCGTCCCCAGAATCCCAGATTTGACCCGTAAGCTGGTCAACATTTTGGTATCAGAAATCTACTATTTTTCGCATTTACCCTGTGAAATCTTAGGGCAAAAGAATATTTTTGGTTGGGAAGTTATGAGCGAAAATGTGCCCCAATTTGGTCGACCAATATTAATTTACACCGTACTGCCCTTTAAATTGGGGGGGGGGCTTACCAAATCACGTTTTTAGCCCTCACAGCAAAACGGATTGAAAATATCGGCGTAAAAAAGTGTAAAAAAAAAATGGAACTTTACAGATGGGCTTTTGGTGGTGAAGGCCAATCTTTCAGATGACAACTTCATAATCACTTAAATCGGCCATCCCCTTAAAATGATCACAACGGTCAAGCTTACTCAGGCATAATTACCTTTTGTTCAAAAGGTTATGTAATCACTGCCAGAATGAATGAGGTAATAACTGCAGATTGGAGCATAGACACAGACTAATCAAAGTATGACTAATATGGCGTTTACACTGGGCAAAAGTCATTATCGAATTCACTTTTTTTTCAATGCCAACTAAGGAATTAGCATAAAGTAATTTGTGTTGGAGTTGTTTACACTTACACTGATTTTGAATTTGCATTCAGAAAAATGAATTACGTGTTTGCTTGGTGATTGTCCAAAGTATATGGCCTCGAGTTAGGCGTCGTGCTTGGTTAACTTGAATTCGATTACGACTTTCGTTGACACTCACAAAAGTCGTAATACAATTACGACTTATTCAAATTCACCTTAAATGAATGATGATAAAGTCATCATTGAAATTAGACTTTTTGAATTGCGTCCTAATTATGACTGTACCTGTTTACAATTATCACGGAAATGAATTTGATTACGACCTAGGTGAATTCGATGACGACTTTTGCCAGTTTGTAAACGCCCTAAAAGTCTCCCAGATAATACTCCTTGTGTCAACAAAGCTAGCTGAGAAAGTATCAGACATTATCATCTTATGGTATTTGTGTTTTCAACAGTTCCAAAAATGTAAGAATGCAAGAATAATCTCACTTCATATTGTTTGAAGAGTGTAATGGGGTTTTCAGGTTGTTTCACCATATATCCCCTCTCCCTCGCCCAGCTTCTTAGTCCCTTCTCTCCCCTTTTCCTACCCTCGGCGCACTCCCATCCCCCGCTCCCCACCTCCCTCAATGTTCTCTCACTAGCGTAATTCACCCTTTCCGATCCCCTCCCTAGGCCCTCTTTGTTCTCCCACTTCCCGGGGGGGTAGCTATAGTCATGCCGGCTTGCGTTTTGTCTTTGCAAGAATTGAAGAAGGGCACTTAGTGATTAATCTTGTCATATGTCTGTGTGTTGTGTATATGTGTGTCTGTGGTGCAAATGTTAACCTAAATATATGATCCATAGATTCCATAAGGCCTACGTTGATGTAAACTGGTGGAGAGGAAGGGGCGGAGTGGGGTGACATGTTGGTGACCTCATGGGGCCTTTGTGACCTCATGACCTTTGGCCCCATTCACAAACGCGACGGCCGAACCCTTAATATATTGCTGCCGTAGAGTGCGTAAGGCCCTATGGATGATGTAACTTGTGGAAAAGGGAGGGGGGGGGTGGGCGTGACATGTTGGGGAACCACATGTAACTTGTGACCTCATGTGACCTTTTGCCCCATTAACAAAAACCGTGACGGCAGACAATACCGCGGTCCGGGGACGGATTGTAGTTTTTTGATTGGCTCTTTTCGAATCCACTTGGTTTTAATTCTGAGTAATTCTGTCAGTTGATCTGCAGCCAATGGCTGTATTTGTAGTGTAGGGGTCTTTTCAGAGCTATCTAAAAAAGAATGGAAAAGTTGTGTGATGAGGTGGAATTGGTGAAGAGTTCGTGTACCTGGGGGGAAAGGGTAAGGTTAAGGGGGGTGTAAGGCAGATGTGGGACAGCTAGAGCAAGGTTTGGGTGGGTGATAGTTTAGGAATGTGGAGTTGAAAGGAATGGTGTTAAGAGTTGTGTGAGATCGGTGATGCGTACAGGAACTGAATAGGGTGTCTGCGCGAAAATGAAATAGTGGTTTGGAAGGACAGAGAGAGAGGCGATGGTGGAGAGCGCTGTGATGTACAGGAGGAGGCGTGATGTATATGCGGAAAAATGAGGATATTTTGGTTTGTGAGAACATGGCTCTTTTCAGAGCCTCCGTAGACCAGGAGTGACTACCTGGTCATCTAGTTTAAATTTTGTCTGACGTCAGAGCTACTCCTCACAAAAGCTAAGCTACTAACATGGCTCTGTTCAGAGCTACCCGTAGGCAAGAGTAGCCTGCATGGTTCATTCCTACTTAATTTATCCCGAAGAAGGCAGAGCTACTCCTGACAAAGCTTAATTCCATGCATGGCCTTTTCAGAGCATCAGCAGTCAATTGAGGTGGCCTACATGGTCATTCCTAGTTATTTGTCAAGAAGAAGTCAGAGATACTCCCCACAGGAGTTGACTTTTGTTAAGTTGTCCAAAAGCAAACCTACTAAAAACCTTATGTATTACTATATATCTGTTCTTTTTATCCGTGATATTTGTATTGTACATGTTATTCTTTGTTCAGGGGCTACATTAATCGTGGAATCAGCTGTAATCTCTGTGAACAGTCCAGTCTCTGGTGTGTGCATTAGGTATAAGGTGATTTATAACCATGTGCATCTTGGCAACATGTTACCTTGACTCTCATGTTTAAAGGATTGAACCTCCAGAGAATTCAGGTCGTCTTATGCCGCACTGCTTTGGCATGTATCCAAAAAACTTAGCACAAGACTATGCAATGCTTAGCACAAAGCCTTACATCATTTGGTAATGCTTGTATGTGATATGGCCATAGGAGAGTAGTGGAACTCCCGAAAGTGGCTTTTTTAGGAGTTTAATAGTCCCACCCTACATACACCTACATCATCCATTAATGGAAACTTATTATGTTTACTTTCAATTAGGCATGATGGAAATTGCCATGTGAGCCGAAGGTGGTTTTTTGGGCATTTAGCCAAAAACATACATTTTTTTGGGCAAAAAAATGATTTTTGAAGATCTTGTTATTTTGACCTCTATATTACATGCCCCATCTATGTAAAAAGTTTTCAGAACATCTATTTTCGGTCCCGGAAGCCCACAATAAGCTTCTAAAGTTTGTAAAATATACAGTAAGTATAAAGGACATATTGGGTGAATATTGCGTTTTTTTCTTCTCAAATTCAGTTTTAAAACCCTGAAAAATAAGTTAAACTTTTAGCTAAGCATTCACACATGCATATTTGTATTCTCCAAATTGAGCTGAAAAATATATTAGATACATTGGCATTCGATTATGTTATGATGTGGAACTCCCAATGTGGGCCAAAGGTGGGTTTTGGGTCATTTTAGAGCAAAAACATACATTTTTTGGGCACAAAATTATTTTGATATCTTGGTTTTTATTTTTGACTCTATATTACATGTCCCATCTATGTAAATAGTGTTTCCAAACATATATTGCATCCCATAAGCTCAACATCAGGTTCTAAAGTTTGTAAAATATACAGTAAGTATAGGCGATATTGGGTGAAAATATTAACGGTTTTTTTCTCAAATTGCAGTGTTTCTAAAACCTGAAAATAGTGAAACTTTTAAGTTAGCATTCAAACAGTTTGTGTTTTATGCTCTAAATGAGCTTAACATACTTGAGCTACAATGGCTTCCGATTACGGTATATGTGGAAACTGCCAATATGGAGCCACAGGCCTTTGTGGGTCCTTTTTAGCAAAAACATACATTTTTTGGTAACAAAATGATTTTTGATATATTGGATATTTTTGACATCTATCTACATGCCCCATCTATTTAAGTAGGTTCAGCAACTAGCTTGTCCCAGAGCTCACAAATAAACTTCTCAGTTTTACAAAATTACGTAAGTATATTGATATTTGAGTTGAATATATCGTTTTTCTCAATTGCGGTTTCTAAAAGCTGAATAATAGTTTTTAAAAAAAACTTTAGCTTACATATTTCAAAAACAGCCTGTGTTTTATGCTCTACATTTAGCTGAAATAGTTTTGAAATACCATTGACATTCAGTTTAAGGTATTATGTTTGACATTCAAATTGGGCCCATTTAGTCCAAAACATGTGCTTTATGGGCAACATCTAATTTTTGAGATAATGGTACCTATGTAAGTAGAGTTTAGAACTATGTCCTACCTCCCATCTTAAAGGCCCCATGTCACTGGGTAAAGTGGTAAATCGCAATCAATCTATGAAATCTAAAGATACATGTATTTAAGAAATTAACCGTGATTGCTTGAAATTTATCGCTTTGAGATGATCTTGTGAATTTCATTCAATTCTCCCAATTCCCCCTACAAGATTTTTTTTTTAACTTCTCAAGACTTCCTCAAACCCTATTGAAATTTTTTAAGAAAATCCTGTGCTATTTACAAATTCTTATGCGATTGGATGTAGTTTGGTTTTTTGCGATTTTATGGAAACTGTACAATTGTAACAGATTTGTGTGCATGTCACAAAATCTCTGCGATTTTAACGAACCTAAGTGATTTACCAGAATCTTGTGCGATTTCACATATTCTGTTAAATTTAAGAACATTCATTGGCGAGTTACAAATGTTATTGCAGTTTGATTGAATTTGGTGATTTAGCAGAATAACGTGTGATTTTTACGTTATCTTATAAACTTTGTGCGAGTTTACAAATTTTGTGATATGCTTTTTGCACAATAATGGCACAATACTTTGTAAATTTGGTCACTTTTGCTTTGTCCCACTTACTCCAGACGTGGACTCCACTTAGATAAATGCCACACATACATACATTTTTTTATGAATAACTGAATGTCTGTACAAGCTATAATATTGTAACAACTGGAAATCAAAATCTAGTGGAAGTATAAAGTGTTCATAGTCAGACCTTACCTTTGGGGTCATTGTTTTGTTTTCTTGTGGCAGTACTGTAAACTTTTTGTGCATGAATTTCACATGACTTTCTTTTGCCCCATAGTCCATGCCCCCGGTTTTGGCTTGCAAATAACTAGGCAGTCTGCTATAAACCTTTAAAAAGTGCAATCATTAATTCAAAGTATCTATGCATGTTGGCGACTGGGATGATTACTTTAGTTAACCTAAACACCCCTGGCCCATAAACAGATTATTTAGGGGGCGACTTTTTTTTTTTCCAAAAAAAAAAAAAGGGATTTTCCCCAAATTTACCTCCTTAAAGGGGGGGGGGGATTTTACAAAGTGGAACTTTTTTAACCAAAATTTGAACCCCCTTTTTTTTTGGGAAAAAACTAACATATTATTTTGGGGCAAAAACACCCCGCTCATATTCTCGCTCCGCTCGCAAAATCTGTGTTTTCCGTTTTGAGCTCTTTTTAGGGTTTTTGCGCCCCATTTTCATATGTGTCCCTTTTTCAAGTTTTCGTACTTGTTTTGTCATATGTCCCTTTTCAAAGATTAATTTTTGTTTGGAAAGTACATCATCATGTTTGGGCATGCCGCAAATCACCTTTTACTAAGTTCGAAACTGCTCATTTACTAATGCACTGAGAAAAGGAGCATAATGTTTCATGCAAGATCCTTCAGAGAAAGTTTATGTAATCTTGCTCTTTAAAAATTTCGAAATGAAATTGTCATTTAATACGAAATCACCTTTATGAAGATCTCATTCTACATTAAAAATGATATTGGTGGGAAATTTTTTGAGATATTCTAAATCCAGTTTTACAAAACCTGCCATAAATTATCTATAAATCATAGAACCTCCTGATATTAATTGTTAAGGAAACCACATCACATACACCAAGCCATCAAATTGGGGCATCAAACTTGGGCTCATTTCAACATATTTCATTTATTTTTGACGTACTACGAACATTTTCACAAAAATGCCTCAGAAGATAGAAATAGAAGAAAATTTCATTAAAAATAAAAGCCATCAATTGATATTTTTTACCTAATAATTTTGACAGTCAAATATGGTTTGCAACTGGTTTGACTATACATTTGGCCTGATATAAACCAACTACTTACCAGTTTTTAATTTTAGTTATCATGTATATACAAAATCCAGGAATGTTAATATTTTCTCGCACTAACTTCTTTAGGGAAGAAGTATGTACATCGTTAAAATACCATCTCGCCGAATCTTTAACAAAAAAGGATTTCAACATGCATACATTGTCCCGGAAGGCGGGTCACTGTCCTTTGACAAGGGGATACATACAGAACCAAAGAAACATGTAAAAAGGGTATTTTTTTTCAAGATTGTGCACGCTGTACAACACTTTTTTTGTATCCTATTCGGTCATTATTTATGTGCAAGTAGTAAGCGATTCAGTACATCCTACGCATAAACACATGTCATAAAAAGCAATGTAACAAGACTATATTTATTTCATTTGTCAAATATTGCCAATACTTGTTAGCGGGGTATTTACACGTGCCTAATATGGACATTTGAAAAGGTAACTTATGTTTTTACTTTCCAGTAGCTTCATAAACTGAATTTTTGAGAAAAACACAAAAAATTTCCAGTCCATATCACCTAGACGTTACTTTGTATTTTGTACTCTATATAAGCTATTTTGAGTTCTAACACATCATATGCTTTTAAAATTTATTAACAAAGAAAAGGCATGTTCCATTATCCCTCACCAAAAATTTAATGTTTTGACTAAATTGCCCAAAATACTGAATGGTTGCAAGATTTAAGCTAAATTTCGACATCAACATGAATGTTTTGAATGCTTACTAAAGTTTAGCCTTTATTCGGTTTTTGAATCATTTTTAAAAAAAAATTTTTTTTGAGAAAAATCTACTCATTTTCTCCTCATATTTCCTATACTTCTATAGTATTTTGGCAACGTTAGAAGCTTTTTTGTGAGCTTCTGGGAACACAACATAGTTCTGAAACCTACTTACATAGTGGGGCCATGTTATAAATATGTGAAAATACCAATATCTCAAAAATAATTTTTACCCCAAAATGTATGTTTTGGATTAAAATGACCCAAAATCAACCTTTGGCTCATCTTGGCAGTTCCACATCATACCTAATGTTGAATGCCAATGGTATCTCAACTATTTTCAACTCAATTTATAACATAAAAACAGACGTTTCAATGCAAGCTAAACGTTTAACTATTTTTCAGGTGTTAGAAACATCAATTTGAGAACAACGTGTTATTTTCCAGGTACTAATCGCCTATATTCTGTATTATTTTTTGTAAACTTTGGAACTTATTGTGCGCTTTTGGGACGCACAATATAGTTTCTTGAACCTTCTTACATAGATGGGGCATGTTATATTAGATGTCCAAAAATGCAATATCTCAACCACATCATTTTTTTACCCAAAAAGTGTGCGGTTTTGACTAAAATGACCCCACAATCACTTTTGGCTCATCTTGTTAGTACCACATCCATACCTACTCCAATGCAATGGTAAGATCAAGTATTTCACTCAATTTAGGCATAAAACACAGCATTCGAAATGCCTAAGCAACAAGTTTTGACGTTTTTCAGGTGTTAGAAACATGAATTTTGAGAAAAACGTATATTTTTACCCATAGCCGCCTATTATTACCGTATATTTTGTAAACTTCAGAAGCTTATTGTGCGCTTTTGGGACCAATAGAGTTCTGAAAACTACTGTACTAGATTGGGCATGCAAAATGTCAAAACTACCAATATCTCAAAAATCATTTTTGGCCAAAAATGTATGTTTTGGCTAACATGCCCCAAAAACCACCTTCGCCCACATTGGCATTTCACATCATGCCTAATCCCCCCCCCCCTGAAAGTAGACATAATAACTTTCCATTAACCCTAACGCGGCCGAGATGCCAATGAAAGCCAACGAAAACTTGGTACGGTCCGGAAATGTTTCTCGTGATCTCGGCCGTCCACACCTGTTTTTGTCGCGCAAATGACTCTCCATTGGCCCTCATGCCATCTGGGGCCGTCTTAAAAACCGTAAAATGACGTGATGTTCCTCGTTGCATCTGGGCCGTCTTTACGGAAATGACGCGAGTTCCCTCGTTGCATCTGGGCCGTCTTTCCCGGAAAATGCGCTGCGTGTGTTCCTCGTTGTGCACCTGGGACTTCAATACGGGAAAATGACGCGATGCTTTTCACTGCATTTCGGACAGTTTGCCTGCAGAAGGCGCAATGCTTTTTCATCAGGCGGTGACACTGTTGTACAAATGCCCCATATACAATTTTCCCGATTTCGATGGTTATAGCCGCCCCCATTTTCGATAGCTATTTTTTTAATTAGCATAAAACTCATTCATTACGTAACCGGAGCCTGACGAGCATAATAGCTCCACGCCGACGATTATGTAGCCTTAATAGCGCCACTCACGATGGCGAACTATAAGCACAAATTTCATGGCAGATCCAGTTGTGCAGTACGCTCCTGTATTTATTTTATTTATTATTTATTGTCCCTGTATTTTTAATTGCATTCTGACACGCGATGTTTCCTCGTTGCCAATCTGGCACGTCTTTCCGGAAAATGGCGCTATGTTTTTCGTTGCATCTGGGCCGTCTTCCCGGAAATTGAACGAGATGTTTTCTGACAATCGGGCCTCTTCCGGAAAATGACGCGTGTTTTTCGTTGCATCTGGGCGTTTTTGACTTACGCCTAACTTATTCCCTGTGCGGGCAAAACGCCCGAGATGCAATGAACCGCAAAATTTGGCCTCGTTGCATCTGGGCCGTGAAAATAAAATAGAGTTTGGGGCCACCCCCCCCTCGTTGCCTTTGGCCGTCGGTCGGCAAAACGACCGGGTCCGGGTTAGGGTTAAGTTGGTAGATGTAGGTGTATGTAGGTTGGAACTATTAAATCGACTAAATTGTTGATGCGGCTCTTCGCCTACAAAGCCAGTTGATTTGCACCAAGGGAAAGTTAAATTCCTTCAAAATGCTGATTGCAAGTTGCTGTAGAGTTTGTAGGACCAATTATGATAGCTGTCTGTAGAATGCCTAGCTGTGGCCTGATTAAGGGAAATAAAAACACAACAGAAATAATCTTTAAAAAAACTTAGGTTAAAAAAACCTAACAAACACATAGGTTCCTAAGTGTATAATTTTTCACTCCAGAACTGCAGATAACAGATCTTTACCATATCAATAACTAGGTAACATCATTATTTTCCAAGCTATATTACCATGAAAGTTAACAAAAAAACTAACACTTTTTTTTTTATGTTGAATCCTCTTAAATCCCAACTGAGTGTATTTGACAAAGTGCTGTCAAATCTCATCTAAACAATTACTGTAGATGAAATGTTAAAAAGGCATTGGGTAGCCTTTAAGCTTGTTCTTCTGACTACTTTTAAAAACTTTTTACTATCTGAACTGCTGAGAAGCACTCTCACTGTGTGGCTGATCTTATCAGCAGAATTAATCTTGATGAGAGGAAATTCAGAATGTCCATAAATAGACAGAATCCAGAAGACAGTTGAGCATGAGTCATTCGGATACAAATAATCTGCCACGATGAGGTTGCATCTTCAGACTCAACTGAAATTTTGAAAATAAGCTTTGAGGAATACTTACTGAACCATGCATCAAACACTTGTAATAAAATCATAAAATACACCTCTATGACAATTTCTGATTTAAAGACTTGACCTTAACCCCACATCTTTTTCTAACCTCTCGGGAGGGACTGAAGGAATGAGGGAAGAGGGGAAGAAGAAAAGTCTCAAATTCAGGTGGGACTCGAACCTAGGGCCCTTTGGGCCCCAGTCCCATGACCTGGGATACCATGCTATAACGGTGTCGCTGGCCTGGCCTGCGATTTCATGCCCATATGAGTCTTGGTTTGATGATGTCATCGCTACATCCTGGACTTAGTGCATTTTTCTCACTCAGTGCTGTGGGATTTTGTTAGATTTGTTTGTGTTAGGGTTAATACTCTAAATTATTTTTGAAAAGTTTGTGGTCCTCAAGGCATACTCTGTCTGGTAAGAAGTATGCATGCATGCAAGTGATGTCGTAGCTCTTGCGCAGTGTCATATGTGTACACTGCAGCGTGAGTGCATGCTTGGAAGTTGACTTAAATGTGATTTTTGTGCAAAATAACTGCATCAAGTCATCGATGCATCGCATCTTGACATCCCTCCTCCTGGTCATGTAAGGTATAAAGGGTACCACTGCTGGCAAACTAGAATAGAAACGGTTTGTGTTCCATCCAACAATAAATTGTGTTGCATACTTTATACCACAAAATTTAGTCATTCCTGTGTTATATTGCATGAACCTAGTCTAGTGTGAAGACTTCATTGAGGAATTATAAGCTCTAGTATAATCTTTCATTGAAGTCTTGACACTAGATTACAGTCCCCGCCACAGTACTTTGGCAGTTTCCCCATCATTAGCGTGTTTGATGCGTGAATGCGGAAGTGGGGTTCCCATTGGTTAGCCCAACTGATGTGACATTTACAAATTGATTAGCCAGGCTGTCTCCATGGTGTGTAGCAAAGGCTAGCCCACATGCTCATTTTCCAGGATGCATGTGAAATTTGATTGCCGAAGGTCTGTGACATCAACTGTACATGTAGCTCTGTGTAATATTACACAGAAACAGCCCAAAATTTATTGTAACCCTTGTTTGCAACTGTGGTTACTCAGAAATCAATATTTTTCATTTTTTCTCAAAAATTTCAAAATTAGGCATTATTGTGGCTACATTTAGAATCCGCTTGAAAAATGCAGTCAGATGAGTACAAACAAGCCTAGTCTTCTTAAAGGTGCAACGAGAGATTTCACATATTAGGTGTCCCTAAAAAATTGAAAGTACTGACTTTTGCCCTGATGTAAAGCTTTCCATCAAAAACATCCCCATCTGTAAGCATTAAGCTGAGAAATGTTTCTTTTGTACAAAATGATGAATTTCTAATTTCGTATAGGAATAAATACGAAATTCAGCCTATGTTTTACATTGAAATATAAGCAAATCAAAATCACCTTTTTTCTCTCTTTTAAGACATTTCTGTAGCCAAATACAAAGTAAGAAATCTATTGAGTGTCTAATCTATATGAAATTAATATTATGACACAATATTTGGGTGTCTCAAAATCTCTTGTTGCACCTTTAAGTCAGTGGTTTTTGAGATGGCTTCCCAAATTATTTGAGAGCCGTCTCCATCATTTGGGAAGCCATCTCAAAAAAAACCACTACTTGTGTTATGAACTACATAGAATCCTACAGGGTTGAAAGGGTTAAGCTACTACCCCTTAGGGTACTCTTTACCTCTTACCTTCCTCCAGAGAGGAAGGGAAGGGGTAAAGGGATAGAAGCTAAAGAAGATTGCACGTCCGTGGCGGGATTCGAACCCGGGGCCTCCGGCGCACCATTCCATATGAGCGGCATGGCAAGCCACGAGGGAGTCGTTGGCCCTGACAGCGATTTCGTGCCCATATGAGTGTTTGTACATGACGTCATTGCATCTTTTGGACTTGGTGCATTTTTCCTAACCTCAACTCATTGAGTTTCAGTGAGTTTTGGTAGTGATAGGGTAGGGATTACATAGTGTCAGGCTACTTGCCGCTTAAACTGCTTGGTGTATGCTACTTGCGGGATCGAGCTATTATAGTCAAGCGGCGCTATCCTTGGAACTACGTTATGAGCGGCACCGCTCCAGAGTTGAATTCAAGTCAAATGTGATATGCCACTTAGGCAAAGCGGCAGCCTGAGCAGCAGGAGATCGATTTATTTGATTCACACTCTGCCGCTTGGGTCACAGCTAGCGATTCTAACATTATTGCATAGTGACGTAATTTCATCATCAGAGCGGCAAAGCGGTAAGCGGCATGACACATGTAATAACCTTTAGAATTCATATCATCCCCTTGAAAAGTGTAAACCAGTGTGAAACCAATTTGTTTGTTTTCAGTGTGCTAGCTGTGTAGACTATGATATATGTGAGCGTTTGTGACTCTGGACACACATAACAGGACTCACACATTCATGAAGATACGGATACCAATTCCACCTCTCGCCAATCCCAGAAGTGTTCTTAGTCAAAACTTTTGACTCAGGTATTGCAATTTATAAGCAGTACGTCAAATATATTAAGATTACCCATATATTTCAATTGTATGTGGAATGTGAAATTCCTGGACCACTTTACCAAAACCAGTTTTGTGTTTTGCACCCCGATTGCGCGTCTTGTGTATATTGCATAAAGGACTTCCAAAAAGCACCTTAAGGCAACAAATGTATTTGCATACATTTCCTGTTCTGTTAAATGTGTTCTTCAGTAATTTCAAGTTATTCACCCATATAATTCAGGAGAAGGCAATATGTGAGATGCTCTTTGGTATGCTTTAGACAGAGATATAGAAGCACTATTTTGATGTTCCTCGGGGGGGGGGTCTCTCTCTTGTTGTGTCCTATATTGAGCCAATCAGACAGATTGTACTAGCCTAGTGTAATAGCTTGCAGCTTCTTGAGCTTCTATTGTCACCACTATTCTCACAATGTTTTAAGCATATTAAAGGTAAACAAACTTTTCAATTCAAAGGTGAATTATCTGCAGTTAGTGTGCTTTGTTTCTTGTGAACTCTTTTTATAAACAGGGAAAACTTAAACTGTATATAAATCTTCGATGTAAAGATTCTTATTGTTTTGTCAATTCTGCTTGTAAAATAGTTTATTTTATAATTCCTTTCTTCTTTATTTAGGTACAGAAAAACCAGCAAGAGATTACATGGAGGATGTCACCAGATTCAAATCAAGTACTTACTGTAAGATTTTTCCTATTTTATTGAATCAAGCTGTGTTATAAGGGGACTGAAGGCCTCAATTCTCTGGTACCTAGATGAGCATACCTATGTTCATTACACAGTGGAATTTAAAGCCCAGGAAATGTTTTCTTTTGATGTTATGAAAAAATGCTCCAAAAATGGTCCAACCAACATGTCCAATGGGGACAATTCAGTACTCATTTCTGTTTTACTATTGAACCTTTGAAAAGGAATGCTGCCTACATTTAATTGTGGTATAAAGGTTCTTGTTCATATAGAATGATGATAGGAGTATCTCAGTTTTCTCAAAGGTGCCTATAAGGGCCGGGCATTGGGTCACATTTGCTTCTGGCAGAAATATACACAGAGTGAAAGAAATGCGATGATTTCACCTGTTATTTTTTTTTCTTCCCACAGTTGATAAAAAATGAAATAGAAGGTTATATGAGCAATATCAGGCATTATGTACTAAACGGCAGGGAATCACAAGAGAAGTATAGGACCAGTGCCTTGGCCCATTAGGATATGGATGAACAAGCTGGTGTGGACGGTTATTAAGGTATGTATTGCCACATTAAAAGTTCCAATGATGGTCCTGAAACAATGTGTAAGTGCAGGTGTTTTTAAAAATATTAAAATACGGGTACAGTCTATTAATCACACCTGGATTGAAAGGCAAGACTAAGAATTTTATGTATTTAAAGGGAATTAGCCCCTGGATGGTAAATGTCTGCAACTTTCTACAAATAAATCTCCAAATTCTACCTGGGACAATGCTAATAAAGATTGGCTGTGTAAGCCTTCAGTCCGGGGGGGGGGTGGCATCACATATGAAATGATAGTGGGTGGTACGGTCGCGGATTCCCAAACCCAGGCGGCATCCGGTGACAGTGGACTGAAAAAAATAGGGTATTTGCGGGAGAGACAGCAAATTGCCACAATAATAGGGGTTTTGAGTGATAATTGCAAAATTTTCCAAAAAAAGTGGGTCTTTGGGTTGAGATTTTTGCAAAATTGATAAACAATAGAGGTCTTTGGGTTAAATTATTTTCCAAATTAATCCCCAAAATAAGGGTCTTTCGGTTGACGTGGTTAAAATTTTCACAAAATTTGGAAGGAAATAAGATTGATGAAGGTTACCTGATAAGAGATGTTTGACCTCAACTAGAAAATCATGTGGTTATAGAAATATGGTTATGGAATAAAGCACAGGATACAGATGGTACAAGGGAGGAGTAGGATAAAAGGTATGTTTTTTTTGCTCTGTAGTGTATCTATGTGTCCTATCACACGGGCGACATGCATTATTTTTAAGTAAAAACAAGGCCGAGGTGAAGCCAAGTTCAATGCCAAAATAATGCGGTTGCCAGTGTGGAGCATGTGTAGATATCCAACGACTGAAATCAATACCTTTATTCTCATCGTAAACATATTTATAAATAAAAGGTAATATTTACCGATTTTCTCATATTTATCGTCGTAATGGAAAATGAGGAGACTACCGTTACCCCTAAAAGGAATCAAGACCTGTGAACGCAACAAACGACCAAGTAGAAGACATATGCATTTGAAGTAAAATGCAGTAACACGTGCGTAATTAGCTAAAAAAAAATAAACTCATTTACGCGATACACACAAACATGGGATATTGTGACCAGACTTGTAGTACTCGAGTACGATGATACTCATACTCGTTAACTCGAGTACGAGTACAAATGTGTACTGTACTCAGGCTTGGTACTCGTACTCATACTGTTACTAGGCATAAGTACTCGTACTCATACGCGTACTCGGGGATTTAAAATTTTGCTTTGTACTCATACTCGTACTCGTAACTCAAGGGCCAAATACTCATACTCGTACTGTACTCAGGGTCAAGTACTGTACTCATATTCGTACTCATGAAAAGTACTCACACTACAACAAAAAATACAGTGAGGAATGCAATTTACTGCTAGAAAAGGGAAAGTCACAACAATCAAAATAGTTACAATTGAGTGATTATTTAACAAAATTGTGAGTTTAAATCAAATTTTATTAAAAATAGACTTGTTGTTCAGACAAATCCTCATATTAAATTTGTTTTGTTTGTTGATATAGCTCAAACTATATCTAAATAGGGGAATGATAGGGAATTATACTTCATTACAGAATGCAAGCATCTGATATTGATATGATTTTTTTCGATTGTCTGATTTAGGGGCAAATCAAGGATGGTGCCTTTAATGTTTGTTTGTTTGTTATGTGTTTTTCGTCCAAAAGCAAATCTAATTTACAGAAAGTTAAATTTAGTATCTCTTAAATATATCTAGTGAGGAGAATATTAATGTGATTGAAATGTAATTGAAAAAATAATAGTTCTGCATGTTACTGTACAAAAGTGTGGGTACAATGTACAGATGTGGGAAATGTGGCAGGCATTGTTTTTTAGCAGACAATGTGTAACACCAGATTTAGGTTTTACAATGCATATTCCAACTATAAAGACATTTTGAAGCTTAAAAAGGAGTGTTCAGAAAATACTTGTGGATATCTTGGGATATATGTTTCAAAATTGAAGGAAAAACTCTGGGCCAAAGATAATTCGGGCCAAAGTCATCAAATTTGAACACACAACTTCCAAAATCTGAAAAAGAGAACCTTACAAAAATGTATGTATCAAATTAAATCATGATCCCTGCATAGCACGTTGCCATATTACCTTCATATTCAAATTGTTTTGGATCTCAAAATATTCAAAGCATTTTGCATTTTTCCAAGGGAGATGTCTTATAACTGGGGTTAATGATACCAATGCAGATAATTTTTCTGAGTATGGGTATGAGACCATAGGTTGCGGTTATGGGATAGGGGTTAGAGACCATGGCTACAGGATGAATACAAGCCCATGCCATGATTGACTATGGGTTATGGGTCCAGCATGTGACAACATCGTGGTATGCATTAAGGTACAAGACTATGGGTACCAGGACATCTTTTATACACGAGTATGGAACTACATGTACTACCCAGTACGCATGCCTTTAGTGAGTAAGATGAATGTTGCATTTGACAGTTTATTCATCCAAGAATCCTTGGTGAGCCAAACTGCCCAAACCGCTATATTCCAGTAAACAAATGAACCTGTTTTTTGTCTAAAGAAAATCAAACAAATTTTGAGCCAGCAAATTACACAGGTTCAAGTATACATCATTTCAAGTTGGTGACCGGAGTAACAATAATCATCATTTGGTTTATCGCAATCGGCATCTTCATCATTGTCCTTTTCATCAACAATATTACGAAGGCTGGCCATTTTACAAAGTACTCATACTAGTACCCATGCAAAAGTACTCGTACTCCTACTCGTACTCAGGCAAAAAGACTCGTACTCATTACTCGTACTCAGGCATAAGTACTCGTACTCATACGCGTACTCAGGGGATTTAAAATTTTGCTGTACTCATACAAGTACTCGTACTCAGGTCCAAATACTCAACTCGTACTCATACTCAGGGTCAAGTACTCGACTCATACTCGTACTCAGAAAAAGTACTCATACTACCAATCTGTATTGTGATATGATATCAACAGGCAAGGAAACCCAGTGAATTTTATGAGAATATCTTCAAGTTGTTTATAAACTTCTAGTAAATCCATATGCATATACTAATGATACGTTTTAAACTGCTCACACAATGCTTTCACACAGCCTTATAGTAGGGTCGTCCCCATTACGTTTATGTACTGTAATTTGATTTGGAAGAATCAGCAATAGGGATACATTGACAGAAGTCTCAATAGGATGGCTCCCATGCTGCTACTGATCTCTATACCAATGGATAGGCTACAACAACAGTAGCTCTCTATTTAGATGAGTGAAGCAACGGGCAGACATCTTGCCATATCCAACACAAATAGCATTCGAGATGGGCCTTGTAGAGTTTATCTTGTGGAACATGCCAGCCATCCTATACGCAACAACTCAAATAGTCATTGAGGTCGCTGGAGTCTGTTCTCTGTTTGTCACTTGTCCACATTTTTCAATGGGACACACATTTGGTGTGTGAAAAAACAGGCCTCATCTCATGCTTGGGCTTTTTTTAATAAAACAATATTGACCCTCCATTGTTTAGAGATCATTATGCTGCTACTAAAATACTTACAACAAGTTATTGTACTTCTTTTTTCCACCCCAAGGATGATTTTCATGCGCACGCCAGCCAACATTCCAAACTATGGATAATACTTCATTGTTTTCATGGCAAATTTACATTTAGAAAAAGTTGGGCGGCAGTCAAGATTTGTATCTTCACAAGATCTAAGCTAACAGTGTTGAGTCCAAAAAAAAAACCTACATGCCAGAATAAAAAAATAATTAAAATAGTTAAGAATTATTTTGCTCAAATATATTTTGTTTTATAAAGAAGGATAAATATAACAGGCTTTCAGAAAACGTTTATTTGGGTCATTTGGACATTGGAGGAAGAAGAAGTTATGTCTATTTGCTGAGAGACCTAAA
>JAMKCH010019939.1:0-22632 GCA_023653785.1 Ophioderma brevispina | reverse complement strand
CTCTAAGCTATCCTTTGGTACCAAATTTACAGGAATCGGGTGTTCAGTAACGAAAATCACAGGGGGGTGGTAACCACCCCCCCCCCTTCGGCAATTTTGTTACAAAAAATGGCTCAGTTTGACGAGGGTTATGGTATACTTGATCCCAAAGTATTTAAAAGGATTCTCCAAGAAAAATATTTTCAAAGATTTTTAATATCTTTGTTTGACCTCTTCTAATCTTTAGTGCCAAGAAGTTCAATGTCCATTGCATTCAATGGGGCTTGACCTTGTGTCCCCCTACTTTGTTAAGCAAGCATTTGAGACACCCAAAACTATTCCTTAATTTAATCCTATGAACGCCACCAATAATTTGCACCATTTTTTATCCAAATCGGAGCAACTTTAAAATTTTGACCCTTTTTATTGATTTTTGCTGTTTTAGCCTTTGGCGCTTAAACTTTGCATTGTAGATAGTACAAACTATACCTTTTCTGAATCTTTATGGTTAGACAAATAATGTGGTACACTTTTTAACACGATTGGATCTCCAGAGCGGAAGGGAAGGGGTAAAGGGAGAGAAGCTAAAGAAGATTGGCAGGCCCGTAGCCAGTATTTTTTCTGGGGGGTGCGGATTTTTCCAAAAGTGGACCTTTTTCCCAAAATATGGACCTTTTCACAATAGAGGGGGTGTAAATTTGGCAAAAAGTGGACCTTTTTGCCCAAATATTGCCCTTTTTTGACCAAAAATGCCTATAAAACCCCTATTTTTTCGCTCGCACACATCATTTTTGTGGACCTCTTTGGAATTGTGGAGATTTGGGTGGGTACATCGCACCCCCCCTGGCTACGGCCCTGAGATTGGTCATCCGTGGCGGATTCGAACCCGGGGCGCACCATTCCCATGAGCAGGGATGGCAAGCCACGAGGGAGTCGCTGGCCCGGCCACCGATTTCGTGCCATTGGTACGATGACGTCATCACATCTTTTTGTTTTTTGAGTTTTGGTAATGATAGGGTTAAAGGACATTTTATGACCCATAGCCCGTCCACCGACGCGTCGGTGGACTCTCAAACCCTCGAATTTTTTTAAAAGCCGAGGTTATACAAAGTCGAGGTTACACACACACACACACACACACTGTTTCAGTAATACAAACCCTCGTCTTTTTTTTTTAAATCGTCGCGGTGTTGTGTTATTACCCCGGGAGCTTGCAGACATTTGTAACACATCTCAAGTACAAAAGGTTTGAGTGATTAAATATGTTGACAGACTGACAGGGACCCCTGAAACGCGGTTCTTAAGTGCTGCAAATGGTGCCTTAACCCTAAAAGGCCCGGGGGGCGGAATCGGCCCCCCTCGACATTTTTTGTCGTATCTCACCTATTTGGTATTTTTTCGCGCCCAAACTACATGACTTTTTTCTTTGAAGCCTTGCGCTTGATTTAAGACCATTTGAACAAAATCGGACCTGCGGTTATGACGCGGCGTTTATAATCGCGCACTGCGTGCGAAGAAAAGCTATTTCCCATTGAAATTACACAGAACAACAGAAATCCAGTTTTTTTTATGCTAAGGACACAGTAACACTATGTTTTTATCTTATTTGATTTATTTGGAGTCAAGAGCATGTGTGCGCATACTTTGACACACATCATGGCCAAAAAATCCAACTTTTGCTTGAAAAAATGGCGAAAAACCATGAATTTTGCGATTTTTTTAGATTTTTTTTCGCATTTTTGCATGACGTCATGTTTGACGTCACTGTAACGTCATACAAGGCATGTTTGCACTTTTTTGGTATCAATGGACTCGGGAGGGTCATAGCTATCCATTGGTACCACACATATGATAGTTTTTTTTTTTTTTTTTTTTTCCCCCCCCCCCCCCCGGCCGTGAGATGGGTCCAAAAAGCCCGGCTCTTTTAGGGTTAAGAAGACGGGGCCAAGAAAAAGTTTGTACAGGGGTCAAACTTTTAAATTGATCCAATCATGTTGAAAAGTATTATACCATGTTATTTGTCTAACCACAAGGATTCAGGAAAGGTATATTTTGTACTATCTACAACGTAAAGTTTAAGAGTTATAGGCTAAAACAGCAAAAATCAATAAAAAAGGGACAATTTCAGTTGTACAGGGTTAAGTTTTTTTAAAGTACCTCCGATTTAGATTAAAAAATGGTGCAAATTATTGATGGAGTTTATATAGGATTATTCAAATAAGGAATACATGTTTGCTAGCTCCAGGCATGGGTGATGTGTGTGTTAGCTAGGGGTGTGTGTGGGTGTGTCTGTGTGAGTGTGTTGTGTTTTTTTTTTTGGTGGGGGTGGTGTGGGGGTGGTATTGTGTGCGTGCGCCGAGCGTTTGTGTGTGTCGAAACGCACGTAGATTTATCTACTCGTATTTTTTAACTCTTTTTAAATAGTGTAGTTCCCCGTGTGACCTTTGACATGTGTATGTGACCTTTGGCCTCAGCATTGTTAATGTTATGTGTTCAGGTCAAGATTCTTTAATAGCCAAATTTGGTTGTTCTAGGGATGTTTTAAATTGACCTCTAGATGACCTTTGTCCACCGGTGTCACTTCGATTGCAAGAAAATAGATTTTCTGCTTGTAATTAAACGGACAGACATTTTAACATAGCTGAGAGCTCATCAAACGCACCAACAGAATCAACTGGAATTTTGAAAATAACCGTTCTCCGAGGATATCAATTAAAAAAATAAACAAAAGGTGGACGATGCCACTTAACACCGGCATGTTGACACAATTCGTAACAATTACCGTTGATATATTATTATACATAACCCATTGATAAGCCACAAATCAGTATTTAATTTACTGGACTTTGATCGACAAGAGGAAGAAGATATATGAACAATATCATTAATAATTTTCTATTTCATTAAAAAAGTTTTCAGCTGTCAGCATGCTCATTCCTTCATTTATGTCTTAAAATAATAATATCTGATCTTCACCTAAATTTTTATATCATGAAGTGGATTATATTTTACGTTTTTGCATTCACGTGCCTGGTCATCAAGGTGAGTGTTCAAGTTTTAGCTGAATCTTAATGTCTGTCTAAGACCTTGCTAATTATTACTACCGTAGGGATCTATGTCAAGGGAGATTTGCAACAAGGAAATTAAATAGATAAAATTCCAGAAAAGAACTGATTTTGCATTTCTGTCTGGTACTCTTCTGCCTTTTGCTGGAGATTATCAAGATCTACCTGTTTACTTTTAGTTAATTAGTTTATTTCTATATAAAAAGAAGCGCATTTATAAGTCTAACAATTGAAAAAAAATCTCAACTAAAAATCTCAAGCGTAAATGAGATATCGCGAAAAAAATGTCATTTAAGTGGTAACGTAATAATTTATCGAAATAACGGAACTCAAATCGTTTCAAGTGTGTGGAAATTTTGGCAGGCTCGATATGTTCCCGATGAATCAGCTGAGAGACCAAATGTTGGGGTGGACTTTATCAACACTGAAGACTATTTTTATGACCTGGTGTACGACACGACTACATGCGATGGGCTAAGCGAAGATGTTGGGTGCACAATGTAAGTAAAGATGTTATCAACCATTGTATGGTAAAGATGTAATTCGTGCAAACAAACAAATGGCTAATGGCTTTATAAAAGCGTCTTCTCTCTTAATGCAAAAAGAGTCCCATGGTCTGCATGACTCTTTTTAGAGTAACTTTGTTATCACCCCAAGACAGTGAATTTATTCTATATTTATTATACTATAGTATTATAATTTCATCCCATCCAGATTGAATCGCACTTCTTTTCAGAGTGAATTTGACCACATGTACCGTGACTCTTTAAAAAGAGTGTAAAATTTCACTTATTTCTTAGTTATCACTGTTGTCATTGCAAAAGAGTGAAATTTCAATTAATTTTTCTTCAGTCTTAAAGCACTCGGGGTTTGGAGGCAGCCATTTGACCAGGATTGACCGTGTGTTGCTGTTTAGCTGTTATTAGATTGAATAGAAATAATTATTGGAAATTTTAGAACCATGTTTGTCACGTAATTTCCAAAACATCAATTACACAACTGAGCCATGCTTGCATGCAATTTGTACACAAAATAATCATATCACATTTTCTCCATTTTTCCACGTTTCTTGCCAGTGCACCAATACGGGCCACTGCGTGCGAGGATTCGTACCCATCGACCCTTGGTTAGAATTTGCACTAAAAACACAGCGAGAAATTCAGGTAAGTATATCTCCTGTGCATGGAGTTATAAGCCTCACGGTCTTGAAACCACAAATAGTAGGTATAGGTATATTTTGCCAAAATCAATCATGGTTTTCAAAGGACTTTCGGATTGCAGAAAGTTATATGCCTACATTTGATAATCCTAATCTTCATTCCTCGTTTAGATTTTCATATAACATAGGAGAGGTGTACATGTCCTACAATACTTTCTCGTTGCAACTTAACCTACATGTACGTTTGTATATTACCTTTCTGCATGACATTTGTTTCTGATGATTTTTAGTTTAATTAATAATTAAACATTGTCTTCTTTGCAGATAGATAAATCATTTGACCACATCATGATGTTCGATGTAAGTATTTTCAATAATTGGTGCTAATTCAGTAAGATAAAATCAGTTTACCTGGCATACTCTTGGCACAGATTTTCAAAGAAATAATTTGCCAGGTGAATTGCCTTTATGGATTTGCATACCCTAGTGGATTAAGACTGTAGTGGCATCGTACGTACCTACAGTGAATCGTTGGGGCTTTGACCCGGGAAAAATGTTAACAAGATGATTATTTTGCCCCTATAAAAGATGGCCACTAAAATGGCTGCCATCTAAATCAGTGATATCTGCCTTTACGCTAAAATCCAAAATGGCCACCAGTAGGCCCATTTTATATAACATCAGCACTTAACATCAACTGGAAAAGTCACACAACAAATAATGAACTCTATGGACAACTGCCTAAACTAGCTTAAACTTACAACAACAATAAGAAGGAGAAGGCTTCAATTCGCTGGCCACTGCAAAAGATCTACTAGCTTCTACTACACAGCCAGTAGCAAACCTGATTCTATGTCAGCCTACTCAAGGAAAGAGGAAGGTGGGGCGTCCGATGACCCCTTTTGTTAGCTTTTGTTGATGTGCTATGCCAAGATACCCAGCTTCAACTGAATGAAATCAGCAGCCTCATGACTGAAAGACCCATTTGGCATGTTTGGAAAGCCATCACTACAGTCCGACAGAAGTCAACGGAGTAAGAGAGTAAGGAGTAATTTCATATAATCAGATGCGTGTGATGAGCAAATTTTAGTGTTGTTTGAGATGTGTTTTTGTCAAAGAATTCAAGTTCATTGTGAACACGGTGAAGTCCCAAATGGCTGAACCCTTCAGCTGCTATCTCAGTTACCGAAACAGAAATAATAATGATTTCAGTGATTTATAAACTCTAGGTCAAAAAGATTTATCCAAATTATATTGCTCTTTCAACATCATCTCCAATCTCAGCAATTCTGCAAGATTCCCCTCTGCATTCTCCAAAGGCGCATTAATATTAAGTCCATCTTTTTGAGCTTTTTTGACAAGAACATCCGTTGTTACCACGGGGAATTCTCAATGAAAGTTTGCATTTACATTCTACAAATTTGAGCAATCCTAGGGCAAACCTGCGTAAGACTTTTTAGGTTTCAGGGTTTAAAATTAGGGGTTAAAAAATCCATTCTTTATTATTAAAATCTTTTAACACTTTTTAGAGCATAAATCACATGTGAAGGCATGTATTTTTACATTCTCACCAGGCATTATAGTCTGAATCTGCAAGAAATCCTGTACAGTTGTTCATTAAGCTTATTAATAAGTCCATGTGTTTAACTGCAGAATTTGCTTTCGTGATATAATCATATAATAGACTTATAATCAGAATTTTAATTTTAAAAAGTCAAACATTGTTATGGCTGATTGTTAACTTTTGTCCACATGCAGGCACACAATGCGTATAACAACAGAGCGGATGGATACGGAGGTAGGGTCAAGAAACAAAATTATTATAATACGGCTAAATTTTGGTAATATATATATAATAATCATAACCAATCAGACATCTTGGTGTATCACTGATGTAATGAACGGAACGCCCTTATAACACATTTAGTTCAAGTAGCTTGTTTATTAAAAAAATTATTTTAAAATATTATGCACTTTCTTTACCATAATTATGAGATTCTGGCCACACACCTCTGTACGAACTGATTCTCCCCTCTTGGAAGTTTGTATTCCCTTACTTTGTTAACACTTTGTTTTCCTCTTAGCTAATGACACGTGTGATTGGCCTCCATCTTTGTATGATCCAAAGTGTGTCAGCATAGCCAATCACGAATTCACTCTCACTGATCTACTCAACATGGGAGTTAGAGCTTTAGAATTAGATAATTGGTGGTGTTACGGTGCCGTAAGTTGTTCGTTTGCTTTCTTATTTTACTTTGCTTCGAAAGTATGCGCATCGACGATAAAATAATGCTTATTTGAAAAGGAGATGAAAAAGAAAGAGGTGGGATATGTCGAAAGAGGAGTTAAATTAACGGATATGTGGAGGGGAAGCCAACGGAAGGGAATGAGAGACTGGAAAGAGGAAGGGAATAGAGGGTTTGTGAAAAGGTATGAGAGAGTAAGAGAGAATAAACCAATGAAGGGAAAGAGAGTTCAAGAAAACTAGAAGATGCAGAAGGGAGGAGCTGAGGGAGATCGCTTGGAGAGAGAGCGCGAGAGAATTGCAGGGCAGAAAAAGAGGGACTGCGCATACTAATTGTGGGAGAGCGTGGCCTAGCGGTTAGGGTGCTTGCCTCTGGCGCAAATTTACCATAAAAATTCCCGGGTTCGAATCCCGGTGGGGTCGTGGCACTTGCTGGGATTTATTCGGGTACTACCAATTCTGGATTTGATCTGTATACCAGCTATTGATTAAATACAGAATTACCGCTCTCCTCCATGGTTCACTTGGAATTGGGCAAATGGATCATGAAAGCATCCCATCCTTCGGAGGGGACGTTAAGCCGTCGGTCCCGTGTACAGAGAGTCACAACTGTACATGTACATCGCAGTCAGTGTCGAATAAGAGTAGGGTGTAAACCCCTGACTGTTCCCAATCCACCCCAGCCTCAAATAGCGGGCCATGTTAGGAGCGTCCGTATCATGGATACACGCGGCCCCGGATAAGCAAACTAGCTGAACAAATCCTGACACCACCACAAAGCCATTACCAATGACTTGTGGATACGAGCAAACAAACAAGAGGGACTGAGAAGAGAACGAAAAGAGAGAGAGAGAGAGAGAGAGAGAGAGAAGAGATTGAGGGAGAGAGACATACACGGGCAAATAACCAGAGAGGGAAGCGGAGGAATGCTAAAACCTGAATACGTTGTTGTTCGCCTTGTCTTACTACACAGATGCGCGTTGCTCATTTGATAACTGGAGAGTCAGGCTGTCAAGCACACCACCGTCTCTATGAAGATGCTGTTAAGGAAATTTCGGTTTGGTTAGATACACCTGAAAACAAAGACGAACTTGTCAGAATATATCTTAACGTGAGTATATTTTCCTTATAGTATCTATTTTCTCTCAAGTTTTCAGCATGCTATAAGCTAGCATGATGCAGAGAATGCATGATGTTATCATATTGCCAATTTATTATTTTTTTTAAGAATTCACCGTTTGCCACATCCTAGCATGGTGCGGGAGTTTATTGGGTTTTGGGACTGCCACGTCCGCGTCCCTGGCTTGTATCAAGAACAGCGCAATGCCACTCCTTTCGTCTTGTTTTGACAAAATAACCAAAGAGAGGCATTACGCTGGCCTTCAGAGGGGGTCACCGTCACCGTCCCGAAGAGCTCCGAAGCTTGATATTGGCTCTCGCATATAGCCATATATGACAATTACGGAAAGGGTTTATAGAACCATAATGAAAAATTTTGCTGCATAAAGCGCATTTGCTCCTATTTATTTACATACCTCTTAAAATACATGTATGGGGTGGGCGGGAGTTGATGGGTGGGGTGGAAAACACTGCTTTAGATTGATAGGTCAAATTTTAATGATTAAATGATCCAGATTAGTGATTAAAAGGCAATTCTGCAATTACATCCATGTGTCAGTCGGCCTTATTTACATGTGTATGATTCAAATCAAACGAATCCAGTACAAATCCAGTATAAAGAAAATATCACAATTTTCTTATCAAAACTACAGTTAACTTTACCTGGACCCGTGCTAATAGGCAATTTCCTGGGCCTCGCAAACCAAGGATTTTAGCGGTAAAGATTTTTTAATTCACTGTCTTTTTAACTCACTGTTGCCTTTTTTTAATCCCACTGTATTTTTTGTCATGCCCCGTCAGAGGACACAATCTGATGCCAGTCTGGAACACGTGCCCTCATAGGACAGGCATCACCGGATGTCAAGTCAGATGGCATCTCAGTGCTCCAACTGAACGTGGAAGGTCTCACTTGGGCAAAGATCAACATCATCGAACACCTTACATAAACAAATAAAGTCACTGCGATTCTCCTCCAAGAGACACACGCTACTGACAGTTCCATTCTGAACATTTGCGGCTACGCTCTAGCTGCACACACCGAGAGCGCTACCCATGGGATTGCCACCTATGCTAGTAACTCAGCCCAATGGAAACAAATTGCAACCTCACCTGCAGACTCCACCCTGGAATGGGCAACGACCCAAATTGCAGGTGTTCATGTCACCAATGTCTACAAGCCACCTAACCATCGGCTTCAAGCAGACTCTCTACCCACTTATCGTGTACTCTGCATTTACTACGCTGGTGACTTTAACAGTCATAGCATTACCTGGGGTTACAGGAATACCAACCCTGACGGAGCTATACCCTAGAGGACTGGGCTTCCAAATCCGGCGTACAACTTTTGCACGACCCCAAAGCAACCAGACAGTTTCTACTCTGGAAGGTGGAATACAACTACAAATCCCGACCTTGCTTTTGCAGACATGGACACCATCTCTGTTCACCGTACTGTTCTCGACCGCTTTCCGAAGTCCCAACACAGACCATCACTGATCGCTCAGGAGAGCCTTGCTAAGCCTGTACCAACAAAGCCAGTGAAAAGGTGGAACTTCCGCAAGGCAGACTGGGACCAGTTTAAGAACCTGGTGGATTCAGAAGTGCACAACCTCCCGACACCAACCTCCCGACACCAACCTCCTCCAACCTGGACGATTCTTACACAGCACTGTGTAAACTCTTTTATTAATATAGCAAAGAAGACAATGCCACGTGGCTGTCGTCGCAGTTCTATCCCACCCTGGGATGAGGAATGTGATACTCTTTACAAGGATTTCCTAAATTCTGAACCCGGGGAAGAAGCGTCATCCAAGGCTTCAGATCTGACAAACTGCTTGGACAGGAAACGCCGTGAGCGCTGGGAGGAGACGGTCCAAGGAATCGACTTCACTCAATCCAGCAGGAAGGCCTGGAAGTCTATATACCGCCGCACCGGCAGAATTTCCAAACCATCCAAATGTTCAGTGACTGCCAACTCAATTGCTGAGCAACTCTTCCCCAATCGTCGTTTCAAGAACATTGATAAGGATCACAAGGTCAAAAAAAGAGATCACCAAACTTTGTCGAGCCCCCGGCGTTGACGGTCACTTTCAACATCCTTCTCACTAGATGAGCTTACCTCTGCTATCAGCCAACTAAAGAGTGGAAAAGCCCAGGGGCCTGATAACATACCAGCGGATTTCCTGATGCAATGCGGCCCACGATGTCTTGAATGGCTCCAGGAGTTCTACACATGTTGCCTTACCAACCAGTCCTTACCCAAGATCTGGAGGAGGGCTACTATCATCGCGCGCACTCACCAAACCAAACAAGCCTGTCGGCAACCCTATAAGAACTACCGCCCAATATCACTACTGTGTGTCTCCTTCAAACTCCTTGAGAGGATGATCCTGGCCGGGCTGGAGCCCGTCGTCGAACCCCATCTGCCTGACGAAAATGCAGGATTTCGCCGTGGTCGGAGCACTGTCCACCAGATTGTAAAACTCATGCAGCCAGCAAAATTTGGTGGGCAGACCAGATGATATCGGGTTATAGTTTCATTGAAAAACAGCTTATAGGGTGAGACATTATGTCTAGAAATCAAGGGCAGGTCTCCCTAGCTTTAGGAATGATTCAGCTTCACTGGGCTAAACAATGAAACCGCTGAAGCGAATCTGGGCTACTTCTAGCCAAGGTTCTCAGGTATAGTTATACCCAGATAAATTTGTACTGTATGAGGTGAGCAAATACCATAAATGTTATAAGTGAACTTCGGCCTATACATTATATTTTACAGGAGAAGCAAGATCAAGGACATGATAGCAAAGTTAACGATCCACTGGATTTATTCTTCGGCGATAAGATCATCACACCGCTAGAGTTTAATGAGACATATGGACGGCAGTGGCCAAGTATGAAGCGAATGAGAAAGGTAGAAGTTAATGTACTAATTTGGAATGAAATAGTGACTTTTCGGATTTGCTTGTAGGTCTACGTGCACTGGTATACATCGGTTGCCAGTTTGAATTACCTTTCCGATTATATGAAAATAAACATGAAATAACCCTGGTTGAAGTATATAATATTCCAATAGCTGAACACCAGTGCACGAAGACACATTATATAACTTCTGAGTGAAGCACTTCCTTTAATAAATGCTGTTATTGGTTATCCATCAACATGTTTAATGTGAAGTCATTGTATCAAGATGTGGTATCAGCCAAATGAGACTTAGGAGGTATCAACTTTTACAGGTGAGAAAGTGTGAAACGAACAGCCATTTGACATAAATGACTCGTTACAGCTAGTCTATTATTATCTGTGAAGCTCAAAGTAGTTGGTATAAAACCAAAAAAGAAAGAAACGAGGACCACGAATGGAATCTTGAGGTATACAGCTTGTTAGGCATATTCGTCCTAAGATTAAATTGAAACAAATGCGACTGTTTCTGGTCAACGAGTGCGGTTTTAAATCACACAATATCAAGGAAAGAGACGATCTTATTTTCCACAAACATCCTTTTTGCAGGACGGTAAGAATGTGGTGGTACTTACAGGGAGTACGGCAGGAACAGGAGACCACTACACGCACGGAGACCATTTTATTCATAAACTGTTTTGGGAAGACATCAAAGTGAAGGAGGTAATAATATATGGTGAATGTATTTCTCGAATTAATTCATACGCTTTGCTCGTGCAATGCATTGCCAAATTATGTCTCTCATTACTAAAACTTTTAAATCGATTTAAAGTTTTCAGCCTATCCCGATTGTGGAGGCAAAATGAGAGAGAACGCACTTCGATTCTACAGTGACAGCACTAAATATGGGTGAGTTCAAATCATTTTTGGACGTTATCTGCACTAGTAATTTGAATCATTTTAAATTGAAAGGTATTGGGTGAAGGTTTTGCATAGCCCTACTGGCGATTATAGTCACTAAAATTTCTGCCACAAATGAAATGCTACAATCACCCCAATTGGAGTACACCACATTATGAACATGGGCCGGTGGTTCTTTTGATCAAGTTTGGCTGCATTTGGCACAAACGTTTGGGTAGGAGATGACAATTACAAAATTTTGCGATCCACCTTTCTTTCATTCTCTGCACAAGTTAAACTCTAATGACCTTTTACCTATGTATGTAACCTTTAACCCTACCGTGACATGCAGGTGTCTTTGGTTGACCTATATGGCCTGAGTTTGGTGACAATTGGGGTTAAGGTGTTCACGCACAAGCAATTTGAGAAAAGGTTAACCGAAACTTTAACATTCGTGTCCACACATGGACGGACACACGGACAAACATACAGATTTTGGATTAGTATGTGCCTCCTGGAATCCTTGCAGGCGACACAAAAATTAATTATTTGACCTGTACAGATTCTACAATGGTTTAAAATGTTATTAAAATAGTTCCAGATATTAGCTTTTATGAGACATATCTTATACAGAGAGTAGGAAGAATTTAAAAGATCACATTTTATGTAGAACAATAATGTTATGCATACTAAGATTGTGTTATACTATAAACCAAACCATGAAGTTTTTATAAATCATTTTCACTGTGATGTCACATTGTTAATCACTCGGAATTACCTAGTGAAATAACAGCTGTTAATTTTTTTTCAAGAAGTCTGGAAGGTTTCATTTGAGGTACTTAATTTTGGCACACACCACCTTAATTGAAACTGCCCCTAGATTTTCTTTTTACCTTTGACCTATGGAGTTGCAATATTCAAGCAATTCGCACAGGGGATCTTCAAGTCAAGTTTATTCCAAATTAATATGATTATTTTTAAATTTTATTTGCGTGACATTTGAATTTCTGAACACAAACAACAGACAGAACTTATGGCACCAGCAGATACATGTAACTATAACATCAAAGTCAAAATGTTATTCGAGGAAGAAATCTTCAGTATATAAAACATCGGAATGACTGGTAAAAAGATAATTGTCATTTTATGACAATTTGCATGTTTTTCTTATTATACAGCCGAGCATACGATGGAACCAAACAGACAGGAACCATTTTGGACTTCACAGAATACGTCAAATGTAATGTGCAATACCCAGGAGCCGATCAAATCAACCCTGATATGATGAAAACAGGCGTGTTCACATGGGCAGAAGGTGAACCATCAACAGAACTCACACAGGAAAGCTGCGTCTTACTTGAGTATGTTGTCATAGAATGGACTCCTAACTGATGTTTTATTTCAAATTTATTTTTCATTCATAAATGAGTGCAATATATTCACTTTTGTTATATCCTCATTTTTGAGATTAAAAATATTTTATTTCTGTACGTAATATTAAAGTACCCTATCTTACCATGCAAGAGAAATAAAGATTTCCCCTATAGTGCTATATTGAGATTTCTAGAAAAGCTGCTATAAATAGTTAGGAATTTTCCAGGTATGATGCAAGTTAAAGATAGCAACATATAGGTAATGTCCAATTATGTCACTAATGTAAGATACTATTGGATAATGTAAGATGATGTAATAATGCCTATCTTAGAGATGGTGAAAACTAGCAGTCAAGTATAAATATAGCTGAGCTTATTAAATAAGATTTTGTCAGTAGTTTGAACTGCAGAGTTGGTAGATCAGAGCAGTATTACACCCAGGAATTATAGTTAAATATTTTGATACACATGAGCTAAAAAGCTATTTTGCAGGCTATGCTGTCATCTTTAGGGTCAAAAGAGCTTCAGTTTTTGGAATAAAAAAGGAGTCCCGTTTGCGGTCCTAAAAGTGCACATTTGTGACAGATGAACTTTGTGGAAATATTTGGACTGTTATATTGCAGAATGCAGTCAAGGAACCCACAGATCCTTGTCTTCAACTGCTGGACAATGTTATCTTCAATATTGCTTGGAAGAAAATATATTTACTGAAGAAGATCCCCTCAGATTTATTATCCTGGAATGTTTTATTGGGCAAGACTACTTTTTGGATTCTTGTGAGGACATAATTATTGTTAAACTGCAATGCTTCTTTAATTCTGGACATTAGTCACAATGTCAGAGTGGACATTATTAACTATTATTAGAATAAGTCTAATTTGTAATGACATTCTTAAGTGTATTGATTATTATCACCATTGTAATTGTTTTGGACATTCCAAATTCTTGATCTGATCATTTAAATTAAATTAAAATATATTTTGTTGTTATATTAAAATTCAGATCATTTGTGCACAAGACATTTGTTTCTGTTTCTGACCTTGGCATACCACTGTATATTGGACATGCCTACATGTTGCTCACTTTTAATGTCAAGTTAGGAGATAAAAAATCTGAAGAGTTGAACGGAACTTGCATTTCTTATTTCTTGCAAGTAACATTAACTATCTTCTGTTTTGATTGTGTCACAGCTCGTTGCATACGTTGCATAAGCATTAATAATTTAGAAAACGTACAATATTGAGAAAGTCTAGGATATTGGAAAAGAAGATTAATTTACATTGAAACAAGGTGGTATTTCCACATAGTATG
Organism: Ophioderma brevispina; assembly: GCA_023653785.1. Lineage (NCBI taxonomy): Eukaryota > Metazoa > Echinodermata > Ophiuroidea > Amphilepidida > Ophiodermatidae > Ophioderma > Ophioderma brevispina. The sequence continues at coordinate 8,583 of JAMKCH010019939.1, read as the reverse complement.
AAATAGTTTTATCTTGCATTTTCTTCCATGGAATTCAACAAAGATATTTGGTTGGACAGTATTGCTAAGTTTGATATTTATTAATAGAAATGCACGTGACATTTTATTTTATGAAATGTGTTGTAATATGTCATGACACTTAAAGTGCCTATTTTAGTGAACATGCATACAAGAAAGACACTTAAACTTCTTCATGGCGCACTATGTTTGAGACCTTTCAACAAAGTATCTATTGTTATTATTTTGAATTGTGAATTTTCTTCATGTTTTTCAGAGAATTTGCCATAACCTCTGTTTTTAGAATTCTTCATAAAACATAACACACTTCAAATATCAATTGCAGATAAAGGTCAACTTTCATTTAAGTATTATTTTACAATTTTAACAACTTGTCATTTTAGCATTTACAAGAATACACTTTGATTGTTTTATCAGTGGAACTGAAAAGCGATGGTATGTTGCAGAGAGCTGCTTAGATGACAATTTCTTTGCCTGTAAAAGTACAGAAGATGAAGATGTATGGGCTTTGAGCACTTTTGCAGGACCTTTCAGTCTTCAACAGACATTCTGTCCAGAAGGCTTCAAGTTCAGTATTCCATATGATGGATATAGTCAAGAAAAGGTATATTTGGTGTTAACAAGAAATGCACTAGATGTTTTGTCTTTGAGTGTGTAGCAACTTAGTTCTCCTGGTGAGCAGGGATGAACAAAATAACCCCAACAAGAAAAAACTTTATGGGCAGCAAGCATTCTGGGGAAATAGTGTTCATCTTCGGCTACAAATATCTAAGTATATTATTTTTATCCCAATGCATTTAGTGTCTTTGGTGTCACATGCTGATAGGAAGCAACATATGCCCTGAGAAATTATCCTTACAGATTTAGTATATTGCTTTGATATCAACTTGCCCCTATGGCCTGGTACATTTGTGAAACATAGGTTGCCGTTGTAATTAAACTGAGAGTCCTCCAAGAGTGTCCTACCTACCAAGTCAACATATACGGAACAAACACATGTATACAAGGCTATAGGGTATAGTACTGAAAATAAACACGTGCACAATACAATGGAGAAAGGCAGATACTACATCACAGGGACACTGTAATTCAGGACACTGTTTCAAGTCCTGTCCCAGTGCACTGACTTATATTCCAGGTATTCCACATTGAGAGTCATAGATGCCTAGGGTCCATATTACTGCACACATCATTTGTTCCTAAGATCTTCACTCTTTATTCTGTTTATCTCTGTGGAAGGTACCTCACTTATGAGGACTGTTTCTTTAAACTGCTATCATGAAATACCATGTCCCTGTGACTCGCGGCACCCCTTGCCTATTAAAATGTGCACAGTTTCAACTGCATCCTTCATTAGATTCTTCATCATTGAGGTCATGCTTTATTCCGTGTAAGTCTGGCAGCTGGGAACACTCAAATTCTTAACACCGTCCATTTTGGGGAAAGATTAAATTAGTTGTTTGTCCTTGTACACCCAGACGACTTAATAGTACTTTTAATGCCTTTGCTGTTGTAAGATTGAAATGTCTTTTACAATTTTGAAAAGTCAAATGCAAGTCCAATAAAAATTGTAAATATACTCAAAAATAATATTACGTTTTGTATAATAGTGACCACATTTAATTTGCTTAGAAATGCAAATGTATTTGAAGAAAATAATATGGTAATCAATTCCTAAAAATCTACAGAAACAAATCTCATTGATGCTTTAATATTAAATTCACTTTTCAGTTACTAGAAACAGCAAACAGCAAGACTGTGTGGTTGGATTATACGCCTTGGTTGCCAGGACAAACTCCTCCACCAGGTACTGATCCTACCGTCCCTCCAATACACATTACTACAAGCTCTGCTTCTACCATTGGTGCAATGTCAAGTCTGGTCTTAACCCTGGCTATTATGGTAGTAAAGTCGGCTTTTGAGACAGGAGCAAGATGAGCATGACCGACAATTTTGGATGGCTGCAGGCACCAAAAAATGTCTATACATATTTCAAATATTTTGACTCTTTTGGGTGGATCATTGATAGTGCTTTTAAACAAAGGCCAAAATATCACAAAGGCACCGGAATGAAGGAAAACAATTCATATATGTGTTCACATAACACACATTAGATGAGCCATATACCAATTTGCCACTTTCTTACATGAATGCATATTGCACTTACAAACTGATTCAGTACACAATAAAGAGATTCACAGCATGAATACTAAACAGTTCTTATTCTTTGTATTAGTTTCACACACATGATCATGATGTCCTTATGTACAGATAACATTTTATTATATTAATGTTTTACAAGGAATTAAAATTAAAGCCTGATGTACCGTGTTAATTTCTATAAAATTCAATTAGAAAACTCTGATGAAAAATATAACCATAAACATATCAAGAGTGTAGATTTCATAACTTTTCAGCAACTTTACATTTTATTAAATTTATGTGTTTCCTGTGTGTGCTAAACTTCTGGAGCCAAGATGTAACTTCTTATGAAAATGCCAAGGTGCACTAGTTTTATTTTTACAACTATATTTGTACAGGTCCACTAACTGTTATTCAATAACCTTAAAGGGAAATAACATGCTAATTTTTAGTTTACATATGTGATAAATTCTGTTGAAACAATTGTCAACATTGATGATATTTCAATAAATTAATTAGCAAATTAGAAGACAAAAATGAAATCGGGAACTGATGGGCACATCCATGTTACCAATAATCTCACAGCCAATAATACTTATAAAGTGGACGAATTGAAAAAAGTGAACAAATTTTACCTTTCAAACAAGCTTTCAAAATTGTGTTCTTTCCCCTCACTTATTTACTTGCATCATTACATATGAAAGTCTTCTTTCATGATCTTCAATATAAACTCTCAATCTTTCAATCTATAATTATTGGCTGGTATTCTGAAAGGGAGACTAACTTTAGACCTGGGTTTAAACCAGGGTTAGTCCTACAAGAGGGGACCTTTTTTCCTTTCAAAATACTGTGAAAGTTAAATGTAACGGAAGAGAAATTTCCTCATGGATGGACTGGAACAGCCCATCCATAAGGAATTTTCTCACCCGTTACAGCACACATTTAGAGTATGTTGTAAGAAAAAAAGGTCCCTTCTTGTAGGACTAACCCTGGTTTAAACCCAGGTCTAAAGTTAGTCTCCCTTTCAGAATACCAACCATTATGTTCAGGGTGGACAGATGTATCAACTGACAGACACTTCATAGTGTATCCTTTTATAGTGTATTGTCCGTAATAAACGTCCCCCAAACGCGTCACGCCATTTTTTAAATCAAATATTATTCTTTATTATTTATATCAGGCTTCCAAGTGGTGCAAAGAAATCTTTGTATTGTACAGTTTCAGTAAAAATCCCCGGATGTAATACAATATTATTTTTAATATTGTATCGCATCTGAGCATTTTTAGCGAGAACGACATCATTGACTGACTGGTAGACTTTTGGACTACAACACTGTCAACGCAAGATTTGAGTCAGCCCGATATTTAAATAATAATAATATTGAATGGCTTTTCTTCGTATGATACAAGAATATATTGCACTCGCTACTTAATCGCTAGAAAAATATTGTTCTCGTCTTCGACTCATACAATATTTTTCTAGCTCGTGCAACATATTCTTACTCAAAGCCATTCAATATTATATAAATATCCCCAAATCATGGCATACATAAAATTAAGTAAAGGGCCTTTCTTCGGGAAGTCACACATGTGACCAAACTTTGTTGCCTCCCATGACAAAAAAAAAATCTAGCAAAAGCGGAAACATTTTTGATTAGGTTTGGACAACATCTAACCAAAAATAATGTTTCCACTTCGCTTTGTTTTGTCATGGGAGGCATATAAAATTCAGTCAAGTGTGTGACACCCCGAAGAATGGCCCTAAACATGGATAATTAACAATCATGATTGCTATATTTCATCTTTAAGTTGTTTTCATTTTCTTTGATGTAGAGCATGTATTAATGACTACAAAGTACACTACCACTAAAAATTTACACACACACACAGCCTAGAGTACCCATCATATTAAAGGGATAAGCAGCAATAATGCGAGAGAATAAAAAAATGTGGAAATGCATTGTTTTAGCTTATAAATCAAAGATAACTATGTGCAATTCCATATAACTACTTTAATGTAGGAAGTAAAACACCAAATAGTGAAAAAATGAAGTATTTGTGGAAATTTGTCATACCATCTCCCTCAAATATACATACGGCGATGACGACTCAAAATCTACATTAAACAGCTGATTGTGGTTAATTACCCCAGTACAGAATAAACAAAGATCAATAATATTTGTGTTTGAGGTCAAACTTTACAGGTCACAGTACACAATACGCTTAATAAATCTGGGATATTCACATGGAAAGGCTTTTTTTATCTCGGGTCGGAATTTTGATATGCACGTATAGAAATTACAGAATCGGATAAAAAGTACTGCCTTGTCTTTAATACACGGATTTCAAGCCAACCACTTGCAGGTTATGTTAGTACATCTGTGCCAGTAACAAAAATACCAAAATACAAATTTTGATGATTTTTTTTATGTTTCGGATCAGCAAATCGCTGCTTGTCCCTTTAAGAGTAAAATACTAACAAGATCATAGTGCTGTTTGAATATATCCATTACTCTTTTCTTGTCAGAAAATTCAAGTTTCTTATGGAGATTAATCATTATGACCCCTCAAAATTGACATTTTATCAGCGCCTTAGAACAAATTTTTGATTTTGGCACTTCACTAAATGTTTAATTGATGATTGATTGATTGATTGATTGATTATGATTAGCATATTATCGCCAACGACACGGTATGGGAAATTTCAACTTGCTGGAAATGGGCTTTGCAAACCAATGAGTATTCTTTATGATAGGAAATACACAATGCACATTGAACTTGACCAAATTGTACAAAAATATGACCCATTTATATAGTTGGTTCCGAAATTTCGACCCATTTATATAGTTGGCTTTGAAATTTCGCATCATTTTCATAGTAATCTTAGCAAAATCGGCCCATTTTCATAGTAACTTTTCCAAAAATCAGAAAATCAACCATATTCATTGTGATTTTAGCAAAAATCGGAAAAATTGACCCATTTTCATAGTAAAATGCAACCAAAAATTGAAAAATTGACCCATTCATATAGTAGCAATGACCTCAAAAAGTGACCCATCTTTATAGTAGCCTGGTGGGAAAAATGACCCATTGTTATAGTAAGGCGTGAAAATGTGACCCATATCGGCGGCACATATGTACCTACCCTTTTCCACTGAGTACCCCCCCTCCGGGGTTTCATGTCACATTTTGCTGATATTTGGGAGTTTTTCAGGATACCGTTTCACTATGCAACTGTTCCAATACAGTCAAGAACCAGTGAAATATTGCTTGGATCCACACTCAGCAGCGTTATTGCTTGCAGTGAGATCAAAGACCTTTTTATTTGTATGGCGAGATATACACGATGTAAACATGTCAAAAACAATCGATGCCATGAGCAGGCCTGTAACCAGGATTTTTTTTAGGGGACGAGCAATTTTATTATTATTATTATTACTCAAGGAGCAGGGCTACCACAATGACTGTTAAACACTCGAGTGATTTGACTTGCTGCAAAATGGTCTGTCCCAGATTACAAATTATCTCTAACGAGAGTGACCAATCAACAAACTTATTCCAAACAATGGCCCCCCACACAGAAAATGTCTTATTTTTGTCTTAGTTTTAAGTTAACAATTTTAAAAAAATACCCCAATGTAATTTTAAATCCCCCAGTAAGACTTGATCAATAACACAGTGAGTCAAAGGGTTCCATTGTTTCTTTGCAACAGGGCTCAAAATACTCGAGGGCTAAGGGCGATTAGCCCTCAGTTTTCAGAAAATAGCCCCCGTGAGAAATTTTGGCCTATGGTAAAATGTACTATGAGGGCTACTTTTTGGCAGAATTGGCTCAAGTAGCCCCTGTAGCGCCAAAAGTATTTTGACCCTTGCTTTGCAAGTGGATAAGGTGCACAAATACTTTTGAGCAGGCCCGTAACCAGGATTTTTTTAGGTGAGGGACGATTTTTTTCAAAAGAGGACTTTTCCTCAAAATTGCAAAGTGGGGGGAGGGGGATTTGGCAAAAGTGAACTTTTTACTTTTAACCTTTTTTCGACAAAACGCATAAAAAAACCTAATTTTTGACTTGCTCCCCTTGCAAAATCTATTTTAGGGGGTTTTGAGGGCTTTTTGGAATTGGGCATCTGCCCTCAGGCCTGGACTTGAGAGTGATTTTAGTAATAGAAAACCAAAATAGTCAAGAATTGAACCATCTGCTATGGCAGCAGCCATATTTCACCTGCGGACCTCTTGTGACCTCTCCATCTAAATATTTTTTATTGTATTGTATTGTGAATATCAAAATATGAAATCCATTTGACCTGTTATGAATTTTAACTGTTTAAGCAATTTTACTGTGTTTTAGAAAAGTCATGATGGAAAACAAAGATGAAAGAAACCAATGAGGTCATTTTTAACATGGGATAATAAACAGAACTTATTTTTTTTTTTAAATTTCCCAAAACTTAGTGTTGGGATTTTACTCGATCACAGGATTATCCACGGGTCAGAAGAAATAATACAGAAAAGTTGAGAAAGAAGTCCAAAAGGTGTCTGAATCTGCTACAGATCTTAACAAATGGATTTCATAGTGAGATTATTCAGAGTGACTGAATATGACAACTTTGTAGTTATTGTTGCCTCTAACCAACCCTCAAAACTAACTCTTAACTGTCACATTTTTTATGTGTTTTACATACTGATCCATACTTGCATGCTGAACCCCAGAGAATTGAGGTTTTAAATATGCTCTTTTTCCTTGGCTCAAATTGATGTTCCCATTGACAATGCTGAACTGAGAGAGCTGTTAGCATTAATAAGATATTTTCAATAGACTTAATCTGGATATATCAGCAATGGCATCCCGAGTTGTTCTTCCTCATTAATGATGTATTTATAGATCTCATCAACCCCCATATATATGAAAGACTTTGCTATGGGTAGCATTGTGTGATGTATGTGATGATATTTAAGTTGTAATTAGGCCTCCATACATAATGTATCGGTGAGCTCTACCAATGTGAATAAGCAATTCTTAACTTGCTGAGAGTTTGTTGCCTGCTTCAGTTGGTGTTGTCACCTTTTTTAATACAAATACTTCTTGGATCTCTTATGTTCCACCCTCTCCATGCACATTTTTTATGTAGGCAAGCCATTCACAATGCGAATCTTTGCAGATGAACCTGCTTTCCTACTGTGCACTGTCAGTACCTGAAAAAGAAAATGATTACAATTATTTTTTAACTGAAAGTATTTTACTTGTCACTGCATTGTGGGAGAGTGTGGCCTAGTGGTTAAGGGTGCTTGCCTGTGGCGCAAATTTACCAAAAACTCCCGGGTTCAAATCCCGGTCGGGTCACTTGCTGGGATTTATTCGGCTACTCAATTCTGGATTTGATCTGTATACCATGCAGATATTGATCAAATACAGAATACCGCTCTCCTCCATGGTTCACTTGAAATTGGGCAAATGAATCATGAAAGCATCCCGTCCTTCGGAGGGAACGTTAAGCGGTCGGTCCCATGTACAGAGAGTCACAACTGTACATGGACATCACAGCCAGTGTCGAATAAGAGTAGGGTGAAAACCCCTGATTGTTCCCAGACCGCCCAGCCTCAAAAATCGGGCCATGTTAGGAGTGTCCTTATCATGGATACACATGGCCCCGGATCAGCTTACACAGTTTAAAAAATCCTGACACCACCACAAGCCATTACCAATGACTTGTGGATACGATAAGAAGAAGACTGTGCATTGTATGCCCCTTGGCATGCAACAATCAAACCTTCCACAGTACATTGTCTGTAGCCTGTGGGGACTAGTTTTATAGCAAAATAGTTGTCAATGCAATTTATGAACCTACAAGTAATTAGCCATAATGTTACAGAATACAGCATGTTGTATGTGAGATATGATTGTACCTGAAGCAAATCAATGTATGGCTTTATTATCGAGTGTTCAGCGCTTCAGGTTTGCTACATGCAGCAACCAAGGTATTCATAACTGACTACGGTTTCTTATTCAGTGGGCTTGGTTTATCATGTCAACAAGAAATTTAATTGGTTTAGATCAAAGCTCACCCATCCATTACTGGATAACGCATGCAGCAATTATACAGTGTAGTTGAATATTGGACACAAGTAAACTGCATGCAGAGTATTTACGTAGCGTGCCGATCACCACGCAATGACTTTGGCTCCTTGGATTGAAAACTTTTCTCATTTGGGGGAAAGAGGGAGGGCAAGGACTTTGAATGGGGGAGAAATTGTTTTAAAGGCACTATCAGTGATCTGCTCAAAAAAATTTAAAAAATTTAAAATTTGCAGGAATAGCTTTATAGTGTAGTCTGCAGAATTCTCGTAAGTTATTTTTTCCAACTGAAAAACTGACAGAAAATGAAGAAAACAGCAGTATTCAAAGATATGAATCTCCATTCAATTAC